>CAWUFW010000597.1:600000-880000 GCA_963921515.1 Calotriton arnoldi | reverse complement strand
AAATCCCCTGAAATCTTCCCTCCATCGACCCTTTCTACATACCTGCGGTCTTGTCTTTGTTCGGCGGTTCTCGCCTCTCTGGTCTCCCTCATTTGAACTGAGGCCTCCCATGGAACTGTGACCTATGTTACTGGCGGCGGATCCTGACCAACATGGCCGAAGTCCGGTGGAGCTGCTCCGCCAGATATAGAGGAGATCGGCTCCGGTTCACTACCTCGGCCGTCACCTACCCAGCCGGACATCGGACACAGTGCTCGTCCTCTCTCCGCTGGTTCTCCTTTCTTCCTTCGCCTCCCGGTGAGCTCCTGTGGGTCTGCCAGTTGCTTGTTCACTGCATCGTTGACCATGGCCCTGCCGATTGACTCTTCCTTTCTGAACCTTGGCTTTTCTGCGATTCACGGACTGCCTGCAGCGCCTCACTGGGACTGCTGCTGGGACGCGTGGCCGCCCGCCTTCCTTTTGGGAACCGAGACACGGTTGCCTCCCATCCCGCAGCTCAGCAGCAAAGAATTAGGCGAGAATGCGACGAGGAGATCTGGCATTCGCCTGCGGGCCAGTCCGTTGCTGTTGCTGCCTGGCATCCCGCTGGCACCTAGTCCGGGGCTTCAACAGAGTTGTGTGGTTCATGTCGTCCCCCGTCAGAGCCACCCCGAGAGTGCCGCTACGCGGCTGTCCGGATCTCCGAGTTGGTTTCCCTCGGCTGCATTGAAGTGCCCGCCTGACCCCCATGGCCGCCTTTCCCCTTACGAGGCTGCAGCCTGAACTCCCTCATCTTCCCTGTTATCACTGGACTGCCG
Organism: Calotriton arnoldi; assembly: GCA_963921515.1. Classification (NCBI taxonomy): domain Eukaryota; kingdom Metazoa; phylum Chordata; class Amphibia; order Caudata; family Salamandridae; genus Calotriton; species Calotriton arnoldi. The sequence goes on along the minus strand of CAWUFW010000597.1, from coordinate 879,203 downwards.
ATGTGTTGTGGGTGTTCAACGGCCTTCTGACTTCCTTCACTATAGATCTGGGAGCTGCCCCCACTCAACCCTACCCGTGGGGTAGTTTTTTTTTCCTTTTTGGAATTTTTTTTTTTTTTTTACCCGATTTGTGTTTACCCGCAATTGCCGCCATTTTTGTTTGCGAGGTACCTGGGGTCTTTGAAGCTGAAACCGACATCTTACGGTCTCGTCATTTCCCCTGACCGACTCATGCATTTGATCAGCACCTTGTTTCACCTTACTGACTATTGTCTGTGATCGGATCTTCCTTCTACCCCTCTCTCTCTTCACCATCTACGCTCTCATATTCTCGTTTTTCTATTCCTTGTAACGTCCTAGTAAGTGATGTAAATTGTTTCTGATGTAACCTTGTAACAATATGTAACTCTCATGTAAAGCGCTCTGATACCTCCAGGTCTAGCCAGCGCTATATAAAACTCATCAAATAAATAAATAACTCAGAAACCTACTGTCTAAAATGTTGAGTTTGTGTATTTTGATGATGTTATCTATTTTTTCATTGATTACTTCTCCTGCATACCTGAATGAGTGAGCTATGTACAGATCTGGAGCTGCCCTGAGATACAATAAACTATTGACTTTGTTTAGACCAATTGTTGTACATAGTTTTGGTATACTGAGGCCCCCAAATGATCTTTTCGAATATAGGAGACCATCACATGTGTATGCAGGAAGGTGTAGAAAATGTTTGACATGCTTTTTTATTGTTTGATTCAGAACATTTAGGGGGAAATTCACAAGAACGTGAGCTAAACATCTCCAAAAAATGTTAACGCAAGTTTACACATCGCAGCCTATCCCGGGAAAATAACCCTGTGTTAACGTGGAATTCACAACACAGCGGTACCATGCGATAGTCTGCCGAAAACGCGGCCAATGTCCGCGATACAACCTCTCGACGGAGATAAAAACACAAACCACAACACCAAAAAACGTGCGATGAGCCCATTCGCGATGAGGAAAGCAGCGATAAGCAGCGCCTGGCCCGTGACACACACACGGCAGGCGGGAATAAGCACAACAAAAGCCTGAAAAAGAAAGACAAACCAAACAGAAAACAACAGCGAAGCACAATGGAGGGAACCGGAGCCAGTACACAACCCGACAAGCCCCATTGGCAACAAAACATTGTACATGGCAGGCCATCGTGGACAAGGTGAATGCAGCCCGAGAGCGGAGGAGGACAATGGAAGAAAACCAGAACAGCCGGAATGATGCGAAACGCACAAACAAGCAGAAACACGCCAACAACCAGAAGGCAGCAATGCACACCGGAGGTGGGAGTCCAGCGCCACACCAGGAGCTGGATGACATGGAGGAAATGGTGTCCACCACATCAGTCTGGAGATGGTGGCAGGAGTCGGGGACCGGAAACTGCTCAAAATCATCAGACACAACAGCAACAGGGAGAGGAACCACCAGGGACTGGGGGGATGGGGGGAGATGGGCACAATGGCACCCATGCACAATTAAGCACAGCACAACTGCAGACAAACCATGCCCAAGAGTGACAACACCAACCAAGAGCACAAGTCACACAACCCGGCAATATCACACCACTGAACAAGCACAGAAGTGAAAACTACACTGCCTGAAAGCGAGAAGGGTGAGCCAAATCAGAGCTGAAGGGACATCTCACACACAATGCAGCACACACACATAGGAAGCAGAGCACCCCAACATCGAACACAATGTGGCACAAACACCAACATTTGCACAACTGAACACAGGGCACAAGTGCACCCGCTTGTAGACGCTGCCACAGACCTTTGGCCACTGCCATTCAGTACTCACGACTCAGTTCAACATGTGCCCACAACTGGGCCGAAGAGGACGCCGGTGGAGTATGTCAATGACAAAGGAGTACTGTGGGCCAGTGTCGTGGAGGCCAGCGATGGTCTGCGGAGGCTGCAAAGGTCGCGGGACTGGGGCTTGGAGCTTGCACCGGCACGTGGTGGGCCCTCTTTGACACACGTGGGTGTCGGCAGGTGAGCGGAGCCTCCTTGGTGCGCTGGGGCAGGCATGACGGATCTGGGGACCAGCGGCCCGGGGTGCAGCAAGCGCACAGGGACGCAGGCCCCGCCGTGCTCGGCGCCGGCCTTGTGGCGGGCTAAGAGGCGCCGCCCTGGCAGACGCGTTGGCCATTCCAAATGAGAACCACGCCCAGTGCGACGGGCTTTTTATTCACACCCCTATGCAGGCCAGGCGTACGCAGGGCAAACCCACTCCGCCCGCGCATGCAGGGGGGTACGTAACGTGCGACATTTTCGCGTTCTGCCCCACAGCCTGTGGGGACATGGTAGCGTCCACTGGCCACTACACTCCATGCACCAGCAGTTAATGTCCACATGGCCATTTCCGTGGTTTGCACACTGAAGTCTGTCTGGCACCTCCACGCCACACCTGGCATTGGGTAGGTTCACATTCATTAGTCACTTGCCGCACTCGCACATGCCTGCTCCAAGCCCCTCCTCACATCCTGCTATTGTGTGGCTATGGTGCCATGCCGTGGCTGAGTTGTGGGCATGGCAAGCCCAGCTTCCCAATGGAGTCGTGTTGTCGTGTCTGGTCGGTTGGCATGTTGTGTGGCATGTTGAATGTAGTTGTGCTGCGTGCCCATTGCCAGTGTCGTTAGTTGCATGACTGTGGGGTGGAGGTGTTGTGGTGTGTTCATTTTGGACTTACCAACGAGCACTGCATTTCCATAGGTGCCATCCTGGGAGCGCTGGTTGATGATGGACTGTCGGGAGATGTAGGAATCATGCACTCTGTCTGGGGGGTTGGCCACGACATTGTTGAGGAGTCCAGGGCGGTCCACTATTGCCTGCACATTCATGGGATGCGTGTGCTTTCTGTTGAGGTATTTGTGTGCAGTGTCAGCAGGGGGCACGAGGGGTACATGTGTGCAGTTGATTGCCCCCGACACGTGAGGGAATGCAGCTATGGTGTAGGGGCCTTGCTTGGTCTCCAGCTGCTCCTGCGCAGTGTGGGTGAGGTGGAGGTGCTGGGGTACCAGGCTGATGATGGCATCCAGGACAGGTGTGATGAACTTGGATGGGGCTGGCTGTGAGACTCCTCCGACTGGCAGTTGTGGGTTGGATGGTACCTGAGGCCAACATGTGCAGCACAGCCGGCAGCTTTGTCTGCAGAGGGATGTTGGTTGTCCGCTGTGTTGGTACCATCAGCAGGTGGGCGATGTGGGTCAGGATGCGGGGGATGGTTGTCCTTTTGGGCCTGTAGTGGGCAATGTCCTCCTCCAGGTGCGTTTAAGGTGGGTCCGCTATCTTTGTGTACACTGCCTCTGTCGTGTTCCCGGGAGGGGGGGCGGGATGGGACCTGGGGGTGGTGGCGGGCCTGGGGTGGGTGGGGGCTGGTGTTGTGGCCCTCATGGGTCTCCGAGCTGCATGATCATTGTCTCCATGGCATCTGTGGGTCTTCAGATGTGGCTCTTGGCTGGGCTCCCTTTCATGCAGCAGGTAGTCGTCCTGCTTAACACCAGCAAAAGGCAGGTGTTAATTCCCTGCTGCTACCGCGGCTTATCGCCTGTTTTTGGTTCGCATCGCAGATCTGGCAGTTCGTTGTGAAAGTGGTGTAGTGGTGTTTTGTGTGTTTTTGCACGGGAACGCCTACTCTGCATCTCATTAGGGTTAGTTGATGGTGTCACCCGTGGAGATAAATTTTGGGGCAGTTATCGCGGGAATACTGATGATGTCTGCAGTTTGCACCAGCTTGTGAATGGGGTGTTAAATCTATCTCCACTTTTGATGCGTTAAGGTGGCGATAACTCGGAGATAAGTCCTCGTGAATATGTCCCTTAGAGTTTTAGCTTCTGTTCCTGTCATTTCCAATTTAAATGACAGTTTAGGGGTCAAGTACTGACACAAAATTTCTATTTTCTGCGTGGGCTTAAGTGGTAGATTATCAAGTTTTTGAGCCAAATTAACAAGAACCTCATTAATTTTGTTGTTGCTTGTATGGCCAGTGTGTGGATCAAAGTTCAATCCGAGGTATCTCTCACTTTCTCCTGGATGAATGTTTTCAATATTTTGTTTTTCAAACTGCCATGGTTTACAGTTGTTAATCAGGATTTTATCTTTATGGTGACTGATATAAAATCCATGTGTCTTTTTCACATTAAGTTTTAATCCTGTTGTTATACTGAATTTTTCAATGATTTTCAGATTTGTACTCATTCCTTCCCAGGTGCTGCTGAGTACTGCGATGTCATCGGCAAAGGCGAGAGCGGTGATTTGCCTCAATAAGACCATCAGATCCGAATGTGAAGCCCTTGCCGTCTTTCCTGAAGATCACAGATCAGAGGATCCATGGCAATGTTAAATAGCAGTGGGGATAAAGAGTCACCTTGTTTAACCCCAGATTTCATTTTTATTTCAGGAGTTGCTTCGTTGTTCTTTCCCTTGAAAAATGTTGTTGAGTCAGTGTATAAGTCTTTTATTATGTCTCTGATGTATGATGGAACTCTGTGCCTTGCAAGACTCTGTAGAATGTGACCATGGCTGACAGAGTCAAAGGCTTTTGAGATATCTATGAACACAACTGCTAATGAGTGACTGTTTTTTCGTGCCCCTTTTATGATATTTTACAGAAGAGTCAGATTCTCGAGACAACCTCTCACCTTCATGAAGCCTTTTTGTCTCCTATTCAATTCAACAAAAAATGAGAGTCTTTTAGTTAGTATTTTTGTGAATAACTTCATGAATGCAGTACCGATGGTAATTGGACGCCAATTACTGATTTTTTTAAGTTCACTAATCGGTACATTCTTAGGTATCAATATCGACCGGTTCTTTTTGATACTTTCTGGTACTCTTCTCATCGATAACCAAGACGATAACATTCTGGGCAGCAGTCTTGGTTGCTTGCTATGTACTTTATTCAATTCATTCAGACCAATCTTATCAGGCCCCACTGCTTTCTTTAAATCTGAGTCATCGAAGGCATTAGTTATTTCGAGCAGTGTAATTTCTTTACATAAATTTCCAATTTCCCATTCATCCGGTATCTGATCAATCGGTATGAATTTAGTGTTTTTCTTGGTTTCTTTTTCAATTATGCCTTTGAAGTATTGGAAAATTTCATCAGCACTGATTTGGCAAGTGGCATCTTCTGCCCCATCAGTGATAATCCTGGCAATTTTCTTTTTGTCTTTTTTAAACATTGCCTGGTATTCTCTATAGCTGCCTCTTGCTTTTGCATAATTTTTCTTGTGTGTCCGATTAAGCCTTCGTTTTTCTTGTCTTTCTTTGTTATTTTGTTTTCTACTGAGGCATTCTGGTGCTCATCTTGAGCAGAGTTCATAGGCTCACTATTGAGTTCGCTTGCTGGTTCTCTACGATTTTCTGGTACAGGACTTATATCAGTGGTGTTTTCTGAGATATAAGTTACTATCTCATCCATCAGATCCATAGCAGCATCGTGTTGCTTTATGTTTTGGGTGTATTTCTCGACTTCTGTGATTCTATCCTCCAGCTCATCAAAGTTCTTGATTTTTTGCGCACGCTTGCGATTGATAAAGTCTCTGCGCTTTTATGTTGTTACTTCCACTGTAACCTCTGGTTCATCGCAAGAGTCATTCTCGGAAACACTTGATGCTTGCAGTACATCTTTTGCCGAATTTTTACTCTTATCTCTTCTATCTCTTCTTTTTTCTGCAATTTGTTTTCTGTTTTTATTGTCAAAATGTGGAACCATCAGCGCATTAATATTTCTCTTGTTCTCATACACTTTTTCCAATTCTGCTAATAGCAGTATTTCTTCCTGTGACCGTAATTTTGATGGTTTGCTGCTTGCTAGAGCTGCTAGTCTAGCCTCATTTTGCGCTCTTGGATGCGCATGCCGAGCATGTTGCGAAACTCCAATCTTTGTTCCAAATCTGAGGTCACAGAAGCTGCACAGGAATGGCAGCACTCCTTTTTGAGGTCTTCCTTTACATTTGGCATAATGGCATGCAATATTGTGGTATTCAGCTTCTTTGTCACATTTTGAGCAATAAGTTTTGAGATAGAAGCCTTTATGCTTGTTGGAGACATGTTTTCTCAATTCTTTAAAAGTTCCCAATTTATCTCCACACAAGTCACATTTATACTTTTCGTTTGGGTATTTCCAATATGTGACTTTTTTTGTGTAGTCACTTTTCTTTGTTGTTGATTCTTTGCTGACCTCGTACACATCAGGTAGATTTTCAAAGTTGGTTGTAACAATGTCATTCTTGGCTGAGGAGGCCACAAACTCGATGGTTTCGCTGAGGTCTACTGTTGTGTCTTCTTCTGCTACGGAGGGTGAACTAGGGCCTATATCGTGATCTGAATCGTTGTTGCTTGTTGCATTGTTTGAAGCGGGTGCTGGTTTGTCAAATTCGGTGAGGAGGTTAATGATTTCTGGAAAAGACAGCACCTCCTTACGCCATCTTAACAGGGTTTTTAATCTCCAGGAACTACCCCATCTGGAATTGGGTTCATTTGCTTTGCCATTTCTCACTATCACGCTCGCCGCCATGATAGAACCTTGTTTGGCCTGTCTCTATAGACTTCTCTACGCAGAGTCTAGCACTATAGAGGCAGTTACCGGCGGGACCACTGGGAGGTAAAGGCCACTACAACTGAGAATAGGTTAAGAGAGTGATAGTTACTCCCGCCGTTTTCCCGCGCTTCATTGAATTTCTTCACTTTGACATTCAGAGCACTGGGCAGAAATCACATCGCCTCAACACCCGCCTCAGGCCTTCGCGATGCTTTGTTAAAATTAAACAGTCGGATTCCCCTGGTCCGCACCAGTTCTAAGTCAGCTGCTAGGCGCCAGCCGAGGCAGAATGCCGGCCCGCGCCCCCGGGGAGGGGGCACGGGGAGAGGTGACCACCGCAGCTGGGGTGATCCACAGGAAGGGCCCGGCTCGCGTCCAAAGTCGCCGCCGCCCCGGAGGGCAGTGCCTCGTCCAGCCACGGCACGCGCCCAGCCCCGCTTCGCGCCTCAGCCCGACCGACCCAGCCCTTAGAGCCAATCCTTATCCCGAAGTTATGGATCTGACTTGCCAACTTCCCTTACCTACATTGTCACGGGGACGTGCGATCGGCCCGAGGTTATCTAGAGTCCCCAAAGCGGCCGGGCGAGCCCGGATTGGTCTTGGTCTGATAAATGCATGCATCCCGGGAGGTCAGCACTCGTCGGCATGTATTAGCTCTAGAATTACCACAGTTATCCAAGTAACAGGTAGAGCGATCAAAGGAACCATAACTGATTTAATGAGCCATTCGCAGTTTCACTGTACCGGCCGTGTGTACTTACACGTGCATGGCTTAATCTTTGAGACAAGTATATGCTACTGGCAGGATCAACCAGGTAGCCGCACCTGCTGACGGGGTGGGTTTGGGAGCCACGTGCCTGTCTCCCCGACCGCCAACCTTCGCACACCTCTCCCTCTCCGGAGCCTGCTAGGGAAAAGAGCCCGCCCGCCTGGGCAGGAGGCTCACTGGAGGGGTGGAAAGGTGTGGTCACACGGGCACCGGCGGGCCTAGCCGTCTCCCCCGGAAGGGAGAGGCGGGCCGAGGCGCAGCCTGAGCGAGACGCAGGGGTGCCGGAGCCTGGCGGCGGCAGCACCCCTCGGAACAGTCGTTCCGAGCTGCAGCGGAAATGCGCTGGGCAGAGAGGGGTGACGGCGTGGCGGGCGGGGCCTACGGACCTGCCGGGCAGCAGCGTCCGAGGGCCTGGCACCACCCGACCCCTTCCGCTCAGGTTTGACCACTGGGGGGCACGAGCTGCAGGGGCCGCTCAGCCTTCGCTCTGCTGGGTAGGGTGAAGGGCCTCCCGCCAGGCGGCAGGCCCTCGAGTCGGACGGTCCATGCGGGGTGGAAGCTCTTTGCTTGAAACAACATCTGAGGCTGGCCAAGCAGTCCATCCCTAAACGACCGAGAGTGCCCAATCGATCGGAGTATGGCCGGGGCCTCCCCTGGCAGGCCACCCTGCGCGGGGGATGCCGGCTTCGCGTCCCACTCCCTGCCTGCTCCCGGGGCGAGCAGGCTCGGAGAAAAGGCCCATCGGGAAGGGGCTGAGGGGCAGGCGCAGACCCGGGTGCTGCCTTCCCCTGTCTCGGTATCGCCGGACCTCACGGAGTTCTGACTAACCCTCTCCCTAGTAATCCGGAGGAAAATTACCCCCCTTTCTTGTAATTCGTGCACACAAGGTGAAAGAGGGGACCCAAGGCGCGAATGTGCCCGACCTCCTGGGGCACTCTCTGGGATAGGGGAGGCAAATGAGCCCTCATCAGGACTTACAGGGAAGCCCGGCCATCTGGTCTCCCCATTGGAAAGCATTGGGCGCGACCAGATGGCCGAGGGGAAAGGCGTGACCAGATGGCCCTGCTCGAAGGGCGGCCATCTGGTCGCTCTGTGCCCTAACGAAAAGGGCGAGTGGGCGCTGAGGCGTGGGGGGCCGGAGGCCCGGGGCCCCAGCTGGGCCTCAGCCATGGGGCTGCGAGGGGGGAGCCGACGGGCTTTCCGACTCGGGGCCCGCAGACACCTTGACAAGCTGGCGAAGCGGGGGAGGTCTGCACGGGACCGACGGACCCCCGTCCCAGGCCCTTGGCATGGCGGCAGGCCGGGGGCCAAGGCCCAGGTCTGGAGCACCCGACCCGGGGCCCGGCGGGCCCCTGGACCCAGCCGGGGCTATAAGGCCCAGAGGCGCAGGGGAAGCCTCCCCGGGCCCACGTGACCCCGTCCCGGGCACCCTGCCACGTGGCAGGCCCAAGGACAGAGCCCAGGACGGGGAGGCGACCCTCCTGGGGCCCTAAGGAGCCCCGGACGGAGTTCCTGAACCCAGCCAAGCAAGGGGGGCTTCCCGGGCACGACCGAACCCCGTCTCGGGCCTTTGGCATGGTGGCAGGCCAGGGGACAGGGCCCAGGGCTGGAGCACCCGACCCGGGGCCCGGCAGGGCCCCTGGACCCAGCCGGGGCTCCGGGGACCAGAGGCGCAGAGGAAGCCTCCCTAGCCCCGCTGGACCCCATCCCCGGCACCCTGCCAAGCGAGGGGGGCTCCCTGGGCATGATGGAACCCCGTCTCGGGCCTTTGGCATGGCGGCAGGCCGGGAGATGGGGCCCAGGGCTGGAGAACCCGACCCGGGGCCCGGCGGGCCCCTGGACCCAGCCTGGGCTCCCGGGCCCAAAGGTGCCGAGGCGCAGGGGAAGCCTCCCCGGGCCCGCAGGACCCCATCCTGGGCACCCTGCCATGCGGCAGGCCCGAGGACGGAGCATGGGGTGGGGAGGCCACCCTCCCCGGGGCCCTCAGGGGCCCCGGATGGAGCTCCTGAACCCAGCCAAGCGAGGCGGGCTCCCTGGGCATGACGGAACCCCGTCTCGGGCCTTTGGCATGGCGGCAGGCCAGGGGACAGGGCCCAGGGCTGGAGCACCTGACCCGGGGCCCAGCGGGGCCCCTGGACGCAGCCGGGGCTCCTGAGGCCAGAGGCGCAGGGGAAGCCTCCCCGGCCCCACAGGACCCTGTCCCGGGCACCCTGCCACGGGGCAGGCCTGAGGACGGAGCCCGGGGTGGGGAGGCCGCCCTCCCCGGGGCCCTCAGGAGCCCCGGACGGAGCTCCTGAACCCAGCCAAGCGAGGGGGGCGCCCCAGGCATGACGGAACCCCGTCTCGGGCCTTTGGCATGACGGCAGGCAAGGGGACGGGGCCCAGGGCTGGAGCACCCGACCCGGAACCCGGCAGGGCCCTTGGACCCAGGCGGGGTTCCTGGGCCCAGAGGCACAGGGGAAACTTCCCTGGGCACCCTGCCACATGGCAGGCCTGAGGACGGAGCCCAGGGTGGGGAGGCCGCCCTCCCCGGGGCCCTCAGTGGCCCCGGACGGAGCTCCTGAACCCAACCAAGCAAGGGGGCTCCCCGGGCACGACGGAGCCCCGTCTCGGGCCTTTGGCATGGCAGCAGGCTGAGGGACGGGGCCCAGGGCTGGAGCACCCAACCCGGGGCCCGTCGGGGCCGCTGGACCCAGCCAGGGCTCCTGGCCCCAGAGTCACAGGAGAAGCCTCCCCGGGCTGCAGGATCCCATCCCGGGCACCCTGCCATGCGGCAGGCCTGAGGACGGAGCCCAGGGTGGGGAGTCCGCCCTTCCGGGGCCCTAATGGGCCCCAGACAGGGCTCCTGAACCCAGCCAAGCGAGGGGGGCTCCCCGGGCATGACGGAACCCTGTCTCGGGCCTTTGGCATGGCGGCAGGCCAGGGGATGGGGCCAAGGGCTGGAGCACCCGACCCGGGGCCCGGCGGGGCCCCTAGACCCAGCCGGGGCTCCCAGGACCAGAGGTGCAGAGGAAGCCTCCCCTGCGGGACCCCATCCCTGGCACCCTGCCATGCAGCAGGCCCGAGGACGGAGCCTGGGGTGGGGAGGTTGCCCTTCCCGGGGCCCTCAGGGGCCCCGGATGGAGCTCCTGAACCCAGCCAAGTGAGGGGGGGCTCCCCGGGCACAACGGAACCCTGTCTCGGGCCTTTGGCATGGTGACAGGCCGGGAGATGGGGCCCAGGGCTGGAGCACCCAACCCGGGGCCCGGCAGGCCTCTGGACCCAGCGGGGGCTCCCGGGCCCAGAGGCGGAGAGGCGCAGTGGAAGCCTCCCAGGACCCGCGGGTCCCCGTCCTGGGCACCCTGCCCTGCGGCAGGCCTGAGGACGGAGCCCGGGGTGGGGATACTGCCCTCCCCGGGGCCCTCAGGGGCCCTGGACGGAGCTCCTGAACCCGCCAAGCGAGGGGGTCTCCCTGGGCACGTTGTAACCCCGACTCTGACCTTTGGCATGGTGGCAGGCCGGGGGACGGGGCCCAGGGCTGGAGCACCTGACCTGGGGCCCGGCGGGGGCCCCTGGACCCAGCAGGGGCTCCCAGGCCCAGAGGCACAGGGGAAGCCTCCCCGGGCCTGCAGGACCCTGTCCCGGGCACCCTGCCACACGGCAGGCCTGAGGACGGAGCCCGGGGTGGGGAGGCCGCCCTCCCCGGGGCCCCGGCTGGAGCTCCTGAACCCAGCCAAGCAGGGGGAGGCTCCCTGGGCCCAGCGGAACCCCGTCTCGGGCCCCTGGCAGAGCAGCAGGCCAGGAGACTGAGCCTGGGGCCCCTGGACCCTGTTGGGGCTCCCAGGCAGAGGTGAGGCCTCCCCGGGCTGCGGCCCCCATTCTGGGCACCACTTCACACGTTGGGCCGGGGGATGGTGCCCCAGACTGGGCGGGACCCCTAGGCCAAGAGGGGTTCTGGCATACCCTGTCCCTTAGTAATCCGGAGGAAAGCTACCCTTCTTTCTGGAAACCCATGCGCACCGAGTGATGGAGGGGACCCAGGGTGCGGAGGCGCCTGACCTCCTGGAGCCCTGGCTGGGATCGGGGAGGTGGGCGAGCCCCCATCGGGACTTCCAGGCTTGCCCAGCCATCTGGTCACCCCATTGGAAAGCATTGCGCGCGACCAGATGGCCAAGGGGAAAGGCGCAAACATATGGCCGGGCCTGAAGGACGCCAATCTGCCCACCCCAAGCCTTCGCGGGAGGGCTCCCACCTGCCCTTTGGAGGGCTCAGAGACCCCAGCTGGGCCTCAGGCACGTTGAGGCCCTCAGGAGCTCTCGGGCCCAGACCCCCAAGGGAGGACCTGCCGGGGCCCGATGGAGCCCGTCCAGGGCGCATAGCACGCGGCGGGCCGGAGGACGGAGCCCCGGACAGGGGGGAAGGTATTGTCTGGTCCCAGCCCATCTGATCCCCAGCTGAGAACCACCAGCCCAGGGGCGGTTCTGGCATACCCTGTCCCTAGTAATCCGGAGGAAAGCTACCCTTCTTTCTGGTAACTCGTGCGCACCGAGTGACGGAGGGGACCCAGGGCACGGGGGCACCCGAACTCCTGGAGCCCTGCCTGGGATTGGGGAGGCGGGCGAGTCCTCATCGGGACTTCCAGGCTGGACCGGCCATCTGGTCGCCCCATTGGAAAGCATTGCACGCAACCAGATGGCCGAGGGGAAAGGCGCAACCAGATGGCCTGGACCTGCCCGCCCTGAGCCTTCACTGGAGGGCTCCCACCTGCCCATGCAGGGCTCGGGGGCTCTGCGTCCCGGGGGCTCGGAGACTCCAGCTGGGCCTCAGGCCCAGGGCTGAGAATGGGGGTCCCCGGCGGACCTCTGAACCCATCCCTGGGCCTGCCCGGTGGTTCCGGGCCAGGCTGTGTGGAGGAGGCCTCCACCGGCCTGTGTCGGGCCACCAAGGGCCCCGGTCTATGCTCCAGAACCCACCCAAGCTGGGTAGGCCCGCCCGGGCCCTGGGTGTGGGACGGAGCCCGGGGTGGGAGCATCTTTGCCGCACGGCGGGCCTGAGGAGGGAGCCCCGGGCAGTGGGGAGGTGTTGTCCGGGCCTAGCCCATCTGGTCCCCGGCTGAGAACTGCCAGCCTGGGAGCGGTTCCGGCATACCCTGCCCCAAGTAATCCAGAGGAAAGCTACCCTTCTTTCTGGTAACATGTGTGCACTGAGTGACGGAGGGCGCCTGACCTCCTGGAGCCCTGGCTGGGATCGGGGAGGCAAATTAGCCCTCATCGTGACTTCCAGTGCAGCCCGGCCATCTGGTCACCCCATTGGAAAGCATTGCGCATGACCAGATGGCCGAGGGGAAAGGCGCAACCAGATGGCCAGGCCCGAACGACGCCAATCTGCCCACCCCGAGCCTTCACTGGAGGGCTCCCACCTGCCCATGCAGGGATCGGGGGCTCTGTGTCCCGGGGGCTTGGAGACCCCAGCTGGGCCTCAGGCCCAGGGCTGAGAATGGGGGTCCCCGGTGGACCTCTGACCCGGGCCCATGGCAGAGCTTAACCCATCCCTGGGCCTGCTCAGCGGTCCCGGGCCAGGCCACACAGGGGAGTCCTCCACCGGCCTGCGTCGGGCCACCAAGGGCCCCGGCCTATGCTCCTGAACCCAGCCAAGCTGGGGAAGGCCCGCCTGGGCCCAGGGCGTGGGACGGAGCCCGGGGTGGGAGCACCCGGCCAGAGCTCTTGGGCCCGGACGCCCAGGGGAGGACTGCCCAGGACCGATGGAGCCCATCCCAGGCACTTTGCCGCCCGGCAGGCCGGAGGAGGGAGCCCCGGGCAGTGGGGAGGTGTTGTCCGGGCCTAGCCCATCTGGTCCCTGGCTGAGAACTGCCAGCCCAGGAGCGGTTCCGGCATACCCTGCCCCTAGTAATCCGGAGGAAAGCTACCCTTCTTTCTCGTAACCCGTGCGTACCGAGTGACAGAGGGGACCCAGGGCGTGGAGGCGCCTGACCTCCTGGAGCCCTAGCTGGGACCGGGGAGGCGGGCGAGCCCCCATCAGGACTCCTTTGCCGGCCCGGCCATCTGGTCGCCCCATGGAAAGCATTGCGCGCGACCAGACGGCCGAGGGGAAGGTGCGACCAGATGGCCAGGCCCGAAGGACGCCAATCTGCCCACCCCGAGCCTTCGGGGACGGCTCCAGCTTGCCCTTTGGAGGGCTCGGGGGCTCTGCACCAGGGACCCCTGTCCCAGGCAGACGGACCCTTGGCAGGCCGCAGGACGGGGGCTCCCACACCCCAGGCCCTGCCTGAAACCCAGGCCCCGGGCCCGGTCCCTGCTTCTCAACCCAGCCAGGCTGGGGGGATCTGGGAGCCTGCCCGGGCACGAGGGACCCCCGTCCCGGGCACATGGACCCTCGGCTGGCCGCAGGACGTGGGCTCCTGTTCTATGGATTTTTTCCATAACTCAGTGGAACTCCGCGTAGTGGCACTACGCCAACTCTGCCCACCCCTAAAAATGAGTTGCTGCAGGCAGAACATTCCTTAATCGTGCCAGAGCACGTTTGGAAGACTGTTTGGAAAAGTGAGTTGCAATGGTGTGGCACATAAATGAAGCAATAACTTAAGTGAATGGAGTGGTTTATTAGTAATGCCACAATCCCAGCAGCATCAGGGCAAATGGGCAAACCTTAAAACAACAAGAGGTGGAATTATGGTTTTGAGATCACATTCGGGAATTAATTGTCCGATACAGTCAGGATGTGGTGTAGGACATGTTTTCAATAGCAGAAGAGAATGGGAAGGGTGCACAAATTGTGGGCACTGCCTAGACAGAAGTCTTGTGCCTCAGAAAATCACGCTTTGTGAAATATCTGACTAAAGGCAAGACAGACTATATGTCCCATGGACCCTCAGGATTCTTACAAAACTTGACAATGGCTGCAACCATCTTGAAGCCTAGAACATAAATTCCTCATGGCCCATAGCATACTTGCTAGAGTATCGAGATAGATAGTTTCTGCATCCAAGCCCATCTGTTAGTATCCTTGACATCTGTTCTTCCGTGAAGTCAACCAAAGTAATCTTTCACTCAGAGAAATGTTTCAAATCACACTTTCAAGGATATAGGATAGCACTTGTTTGTTTTCACAAAGGAGTCATTGAACTCTATTGAATATGTTAATTTCATAACGAGTCATGAATTAAGCTTATTCACGCTCTTACACTTGATTATTTCACAAGGAGTTCTTTGTGGTTACAAACTAATCATTGTTGTGGAATCATGTTGTATAGTATGCCGCTATCAGTAATAGCAAGGGGTATAACTGAGATAAGCCTTTTATGTTACAGTTCTTGACTTGTTACATTGACTGTAAACAGAAACATGGGAAGTTCCTTCCTCATATTGAAGGTAGCTTTCTTTAGAGAACAACATGGTTTAACTCAGAGGGATATTCACAGATTTTGAGAAAATTGATTATTAGTTGGGGTGGATTGTAGTCCACCACAAGTAAAAATGTCACTATCATTGTTAGGTACAGCAAAGGTTTCAGTAATTTGAGCCTGAGCTCAACCCCTGGTATCTATGGTGCAGAACAGACAGTCCTAGCTTTAGAAAATGTATAAAGCCTGTATAAGTACCAGAACAGGTAAAACATCAAACACACAACACAATAAGGAAATCCACTCCAATTTATGAAAATAGAGAATATTTTATGAAACCAAAATGACAAAAATATAATAAGGTGAACCAGAGATATGAATTTTTAAAGTTGTACATAAAAACAGTGCCAAAAAGTGCAAACCACCAACCATGGGGCAACTGGTCATTCTAGACTGAGTCAAGGATTAGGTTTAAAGCTAACTGAGATGGAGCATGGGCCAGATACAATAACCATGTTGGTCCCAGTTAAAGAGTTACCTTCGGACTTAGAAAATTTCAGAGACAGTGGAGTCCTCAGCGGGGCAAAGCTGCATGCTGGATCCAATGACCGGCTTTTTGAAGGCAGATTGATAAATAAAGGACAAGGTCTTGGTGAAGCCACTAAAGTAGGTGGGAAAAGCTCCCAGCAGGAGTTTGCTCCCAGGAAGTCGTCGACATCGATCGGATGCTGCTCAGATTTCTACCCTCAGACTTAGACTATTGTGAAAGTCAGATTTCATCTACAGGCTGTAAGCAGAGAGAGTTTGACGTTGTTGGATACTAGTTGGTATAGGGCCTGCTGAATTGGGTTTGCTGCCGTAGAGAAGAACATAGTGGGTGATACAGAAAAGTCATGCCAGCCGTCGATGTACTCTCAGCGGATCGGTGGCAGGTTGGTCCCGGTCCCACAATGATTCTCCAGGTAAAAACTCTTGAAAAAGTCTCAGCTTTTACGGTGAGGCAGAAAGAGTACACTCTGACACCAGCCAAGGGTTCCAGGACCTCAGGAACATCACTTGGGTGTCAGGACTCACTCCAACGGAAGCCACCAGCAGGGTCTGCGCTCAGCAGAGGCAGGTATAGTTTGAAACTGGTCAGCTGGATTCTTTCAGTAAAGTGGGCTTCTTGCAGCTTTTATGTTCCTGTAGTTTAACATATTTGTCCTGAGTAAAAGTAGGAGCAGTCCCAACCCTTAGGGTTCTCCTCATAGGTCTTAACTGCAGGTGCAGTAGTGTTCTTAAGAAGGCACACAGGGGTGCCACATTTATCTTTGCCACTAGCTTGTGGGTGGGGGTCACTCCTGAGCACTCCTTAACCAACCAATAGGCAAACAATTTCCCAGCGGGAACCCTACCCACTGTTGCAGGAGTTCCTGTGTGCCCGACTGCAAACAATCCCAGAGTGTCCCTCTTTCCCCAAAAGCAGCTTGGAAGAATGTTCCCTTGAGGTGCGGCCAGGGAAATGAGCAACCCCTCCTCTGTGGTCATGCAAAACCAGGTCTGGGGGCAGCCCCTCTCCCACTGGGATTGGAGCTTGACTGGCTAGGGAGACAAAAGGAAGCCAGGCCCCTGTGTGAGATACATCTGCCCATGACAGGGTAGGCATCCTTTGAATGTATGCAAGGATCTGGGCACAGCCCCCAGGCCATCCTTTCAAGGAAAGGTCAACCTCTCCCCAGACCTAAGGCCTTTTCCTCATTTCTGGGAGCAAATTCACACCTTATCAAGGAGCTATTCAGCTCCTGGGTGACAGATGGAAGCTCAGACAAAGGGGCTTCTAGAGGCTTTTGGCAGATTAAAGGTGACTTTTAAAAAGTACCTTTTGTAAAAATGGGTTATAAATCTGACTTTCCCAACACAAAAAAACCCTTCTTGCTGCACCCCTAGTATGAGTCAAACATGAACACCCTTCCAAAATATTTAGTTTTGGTGGTAAAAATCAGTTACACAATATGGTTTCTATGGGGTGTGTAAATTCATAAAAACCAAGCAACTCCCTTTGGTGCTGTGCTATTGCGGGAAAGAGAAAGGAGGTGCCTCACATAAGCTACCACTGTCAGCCTATTGGCTTGCTTATCCCAACCAGCTTTCATCATAGGCTTGTCTCCTTTATTTGTGTTAATGTTTGATTCATACTTGGGGTGCAGCAAGAAGGGTTTTTTGTCTTGGTATTGAGTTCTGAGTAGAGGGCTCCCTGTTTTTTTATCTCTAAGCTACTTTGTTGTTGGGATAAATCTGACTTTATCAATTTCTTGGAAGTAAGAAGTATTTAAAAAGTCAAAAAATTAACTTTTGTCTTGTTCCTAGATGCAGATTACTTCATTAACTTTATTATTACATCCCAATGCTTTCCTATGGAACAGCTAACCCTGCTACAGTGAAAGTAGTTATTAGGGCATTATCACTGTAAGGACATGTTTAACATTAACCTTTTATATGACCTACTTTCAAATATCATACACCCTTCCCTATGGTCAATTAAGGCCTACTTAGGGGTGACTTATTAATATTTAAAAGGAGTGTTTAGGCCTGTCAAAATAGGATATTTTGATGGGTCAAATTTGCAGTTTAAATCTGCACAGTCGGGCAACGTGGCTTAGGGCGTCAAGATGGTAGTCGCACTTTGACAGTTTCCGGACCCCCTGCATCATCCACTGCTACAGCTACCTGCATCAAGCACCCCTGGACTGCCTCCTTTGCCATCAGGGGTCAGTGGGAATGGTGGCCTTTAATTTGAGCTGATTGGAGCTGCAGTGAGCTAGGTGTGATCCCTGACAGAGGCTTGATGCCGGAAGCGGGTCCAAACTGTGCCCAAGAGAGTGGCCTCCTCGAATCTTCTAAGCCATCACAGGCCCTGATGGTTGAGGCCCCTTGGGAATGAGCGGAGGACGCCGAAAATCGATCTTGTCGTAATAACATCAGGTTGATGGGCTTCACAGAGGACTTGAGATGCCAAATCCAGCTGAATTCCTAGAAGCATGGTTTAGGTCTTGGATGCTGATGGCAAATTGTCACCTTGGTTTGTGGTGAATCGGGCAAACTGAGCTCTGACGCCCAGGCCACCTCCCAGAGCCCTGCATAGACACATGATTGCCCATCTTCTCAATTTTACAGTCAGTGACTACATCCTTCAGAGGCCCATCTACTCAAAGACCTACATCATGACAACTCCAAAATAATGGTGTTCTCGGATTACATAAAGCTGTGCAGGCCAAGTGGAAATCCCATACGGAAGTCAAACTAAAACAGAGAGTCAAGTCAAGAATAACTTTATTCGGTTTGAATAACCATAAAAGTATAACATTCATACAGGATATACAAAATTACATGTCATATCGAATCAAATACGATAAAATGTTACATGACTCAAATACTCCGTGATTTATCTCAGAAATTTAAAATACGTGATTCTTAAATTCTAAAATTCTTAAAATCTAAAATTCTAAAATTCTAAAAGGGAGACGCCAATTTTAATTACATTTCATACCGTTTTCTTAGTAAAAAAGCAATCCTGATAAAATTTAGTACTACCGTACAGATTGCCTCAGTAGACAGGGATAATAATCTATTAAAACCTTCCTGGTAATTACTAGGGTGAGTTTTTCTTAAAAAGGAATAAGGAACCGGGCCCTAGGTTCCTTATACAGAGCACAGAATAGGGTAAAGTGCAAAGTGCTTTGTTGTGCTATATTATCACAAGGGCAAGGAATGAGATTATTGCACCATCCGGCCTGTTTAGGAAAGGCCACTAAAAAGTGCAATGTGCAAAGCCGAAATCTAGTCAGGTAAAATCTAAACTGCACATTCGTGGTAAAAGATAAATAAAATTGGGGATGTAAAAATAAGTGATCGATAAGAGGTTGCAACCCTGCTAGCCGCCGGCAATTATCACGCTCACCACAGTATGCATTTTTTATGGTCGATTTCATATTTGTATCTATACTAGTTGGATTGTCGTAATAATGCCCAAGACCTATTTCATTAAATTTTCTTTTTACATAGCTTAGCCATGGAATGGTCTCAGAATTGTCCAGCGTCATACAATCCTTGAGAATTTCTCTTGTTAGCTTTAGATCCTCTGACAACCAGACTTTGGCCCAGAGGATCAATGGGGCAATATTAATCCGATCTGTAATAAAGTCCACCCCTACCTCGGAGTGACAGAATGCTGTGGGAGCGCTATTTGGGATCATTAGCAATCTTTTTAAAAACTTATTTTCTAACGTTTGTAGTTGCGTGCTTTTATAATATCCCCATACTCCCGCCCCATAAGTGGCAATAGATAAACATTTTGATCTGTATAGGATTAACAATTCCGCTACTGGCTTATGGCCCAATTTGCACGCAAAGCGGAAGAGACCTTCCACAGCACGACTAGTATTCTGAACTCTGGATGTGATAAGATTTTCCCAGTTTAATTTATTATTAAAAACATTCCCCAGATAGTTAAAATTTGAGACCTTGTCGATTGTCTTGGCATTTACCGTAAACTTTCTTGATTTGGTATTATTAGGTCCACAAACCATGATATAAGATTTGGTGAAATTGACCTTTAGATCCAGGCCTAACATAAAATTAGTAAAGACATTTAAAGACTTCTGTAAGCTGTTAGCGGTTAAAGCCATTAAAACCGTGTCGTCCGCATATGACAACAACGGGATCGGCTTTCCCCCAATTCTTGGAAAATCTAGCTCCTGATCTTTCAAGGCGGATTCAAGGCCATTTGTATACAACAGGAAGAGAAAGGGGCCAATATGCAGCCCTGACGGACTCCTTCTGTTGACACAATGGGCCTCGTCCTTTCTCCACCTGGGCCAAAGCGTATGGCTACCGTGGTGGATGCGTGCAACCTCCGCAATAAAGTGACAAGAGGTTCCTCGAAGCCCATTTCCCCCATCATTGCCCACAATTTGCCTCTATTAACCGTATCGAAAGCACTGGACAAGTCCATAAAGGCAAGGTGTAACGACCCCTTCCTTGCCTTCATGTACTTGCCCATAATCAATGCCAGGTTCAGGCACTGTTCATTTGTCCCCATGCCTCTTTGAAAGCCGTATTGGGTTTGGGATATCAGCTTTTTAGAGTCTGCCCAGGTATCAAGGCGGGCTAAAATCACCCTCCCCAGAACCTTGACCGTAGCGTCAATTAGGGAAATGGGCCTATAACAGGCCGGATCTTCCTTCTTTCCCTTTTTATACACAGGGACCACTATGGCCTCTTTCCATGACGTTGGTATGGGGCCGATTATTGCTGCTCGGAAAACATTTGTCAGAAGGGGTGCCCAAAGTTGGAGGGTACTTTTAAATAGGTCAAGAGGTACCCCATCCGGCCCTGCAGCTTTTAGATGTATCCCTTTTTTAAGGGCATCTTCCACCTCACTCACTGAGAGGGAGTTGCTCAAGTGAAGTGCGGATGTTAAATTTAGTGGGACCTCCTGGCTTGTTTCCTGGGTAGTGATGCCATTTGGGTTGAATATCTTGGTGTAGTGGGATTCCCACACATCCCCTGGTATTAATGAATCCATACCCCTTGAATCCTTTGAGAACAATGGGCGGTTTATTACCTGCCAGAAGCTTTTAGAATCTTTGAGTGCACTTGCTCTCTCAAGATCCTCCCAGGCCAGCTTTCTCAGATCCTGTTTCCTCTCCGCAACTATGGTTTTATAGCGCTGCCTTGCACTCTTAATTAAGGCTTTATCTCGTGGGTTCGTGTGTACTGCCTTCTTTAGATCCTCCTTAGCCCTTGTGCACTCAGCGCTAAACCATTTAGTACCCCTGGATTCCCTTGGTGCAGATGTGTTCGTTAGATTTCTAGATACGTCCCTACAAATTATCTGAAATCCTTGTATAACTGTTTCAGGGGGAGAGCCATATTCAAGGCATTTCAAAATATCAATTAAGTTCGCCTTGACTGTACTCTCCTCGAATTGTGGGGGATTGATCTTATTCCATTTCATTCTCACCCCTTGATTTATATTATACTGCAGGGGGCGACCATCACCTTCAATCTCTTGGGTGACTGCATGTAGAGACACAGTAAGGGGGTTATGGTCGCTGGCGTTATTTGGCTCCACCGCAGAGCTATCTACCAAAAAGGCAAAATTTCTAGTTATTAGCATAAAATCAATTATACTTTCCCTACCTCTACCCATATAGGTGGGATATTGGTGATCTGGGTTACTGACCTGGTTATCAACAATAAGCAAGTCATTCACAACAATTATATCATTTATGGCGTCTCCCTGGGGAGTATGTATAAAATGTACTAGGGGTTGACCCTCAGTATCTGTTATCCCGCAAACTTTATCTGTGCTATACCTACATAAAGTGCAATTAAAATCCCCAAACCAGTAGATACACAGGGGCTGCCACTTCCCGGCGATCTTATCAATTTCCTCCTTAAGGTTTACAATAATGTCACTTCTGCTTGAGTCAAAAACATTATAGTACCAATTAATTAAAAGGGTCTTAACCTGGAACAAATTAGAAATCAAGATCAATTGATACCAAGGTGAATTACAAACAGACTTAACATTTATAGACCCATATTTAAGAGAGATCAGGGTCAACAGTCCTCCTTTCGCTCTTCCTGCGGGGGAGGTGATAGCATGCACATTAAAAGAACAATAACCATCTAAATCAATATTCTCCCTTGACCATGTCTCCTGGGTACAAATAATATCAAAGGCCTTTACGTAGTTTAGCCACATTTCATCCTCTAGTTTAGAACGGATACCTGCGATATTCCAGGAGACCAGTTTAAGGGGTCTGGTTGTGCGTAACCTTCTAACTAGATCCTCCCTACTACTAGCAAACGCGAAATCTGAGCTGGGTCCCCCCCTCCCTGGGTCAAGTGATGTAGAGGGGCCAGGAGGGTCATTCCCACTCAACCGCTTCTCAGTTATGCTAGGGGTATCAGATGATGTGTGTATATTATGGTCTATGTGGTTTGGCCCCAGCCTAATCCCTTCTATTCTATTCGCTGGGCAATAGTTTTCCCTGAATAACCCTCCTGTCCTCATTTGCTTACATGAACTATGTGGGCCCAGTGGTAGTCAATCAATATCCGTTAATCCCGACAATACTTCAAATCGGTTAGGGTGAAGCCATGTGGGGGGATAAGGAGGGGAGATTCTGTTCAGGGGTCGCGTGCGGGGCATAATGCCCCTTTGATGTGGCGGGTAGAAAAAGCCCAATGGACGGGCCTGTATGTACTCCACAGGGAGTCTCTAAGATGGCATAAGGCAAATTCCACCCATCTTTTGTTATTAAAATTCAAGACCACGCAATCACCTTCAATATTTTTTCCGTTTTCCCCAACCAGCTCACCCGTCTTGCCATTATAATATGCTTACTCCAGTTCACCTGGGAATGTATTCTACTAGCGCACTAAAAAGCAGATTTATTGATAAGGCTCTGACAACTTTCATGGTGACCTGGGTGAGGATGTGGGACCCCTGTCAGGATCAACGTATAAGGAGTACATTCTGGCGGGAGGTCTAAAACCATGTTTTTGTCTTTCTGGATTTGTTCCAGACATTTCTTGGGCCCTTTCACAAACCCATTGCTCTTACTATGATCCCTTTCAGGATTCGGTGAATTAAATTCTCTATAAGTGCTGTTGGCCCTCCTATCATGACCTCCTGCCTGTATTTGCAGCCCTGGTGGTAGAGAGACTATCTGATTTTCACTGCCCTGTTGGGGACGTAATATATTAACTTCTGCACTTGTGTCTATTTGCCTATCTATAGCTAACCTTCTCCTTTCAGTTACATTGGTGGTGGCATTTTCTCCCCTATCTATCTGGCATTAGCCCAGAGGGCCGCTTACATTAGGCCCAGTTTGATTCACAAAACACCCTAGAGAGGGCAAAAGTTGACCAAGCTGCTCTTCTATGCGGGACAATCGCAATAGTATCGGCTCTAATAAGTCTGCCACTACTTTCCCAAATCGAGCTGCCATTATGTCCAATTCGGGCAAAGTTTTATGCTTTCCATCCCCGCCTCCCTCTCCCCCCCCTCTAGGTTTTCCTGCGGAAGCCACAGGATTTTGCTTGGGCCTCTTAACCCGGGGCAATTGACCCCGTGACCGCTGTTCAGTTCCCATCGGGTCAGTGCGCTTTCTTTTCCCCCCAGCTGAATTTGGGTCCCCCATGCTTGACGATGTTGCAGTATCCACATCTTTTTGCTCTCCACCCTGGGGACCCTGGCTCAAGACGATGACTGTTGGTGAAAGTACAATTGGTGCAATTGGTGGATCCTCTTGACTAATGGGGGGGATTACAAATGTTGTTTGCTGATGGGTCTCTGCTGTTGTTAAGGGGGCAGTCTGTGCAGGATGTATATCCAAGTTTCCAGCTACGGGTGAGGGAGCCAATGATAGTCTACGCTCTGCCTGTGCGATTTCTTTGTTGAGTGCCCCCACAGCTTTTTGCAAGTAGCCATCTAATGTTGTGTCTATACATTTTGAGGTGGGCGTAGGTTTCTTTCTCCCCATTTCTCCACACTAGTCCTGAAAAAATATAAGGACTTTTTGTGTTTTTCCGCAGGCCTTTCAACCCCCACTCCTTACTTCTGTATCTCCTCAGATGTAACCAAGAGATGTGGCCCAGCCCAGCTTTTGAAGCGCCTCCTGGTGCTCTGATAGGCGGGGTACGGAGTGCGGTGTCAGCGGCTCCAGCCGCGAGAGAAACCAAGCAGCAAGTAGGCTAACAGAGAGTCATGAAACTATCCTATATGCTCCTATTTCCTGCAATTCTGAAGGTGATGTTTGAGGGGAAAACTGTTTTCTTTGATAGACACGAGGCTGCCTGGGCCTGGCTCACCAAGGAGTGGCAGCTAGAACATACAAACCGATTTTCCCAGGTCTCTGGGAGAGCGGGCCCACAGAAGAAATTTAGAACTGGCCAGCTCCGTTGGGTCTTGGTCAGCCGGTGGCAGGGTCACTTTCTTCCGACTTAGACACTTCTGTTACACAGCTGAAGTCTCTGCATGAGATATCGCAAGCGGACTCTATATCCTACCAGCCTGCTGCAGCTACTGGGACCCACCCATTTCGCACCCCAATGATGCCAACGTGGGTGCTGTCTGACATTTTGTGGCCCTGCTGGGGCCACCCAGCTGCTGGATAAAACTTGGGAAGTGCCGTTTGGACTGACACCAATTATGCATTTGTACTAAATATTAGACAGTATGTGATCCGTCTAAAAGGAGAGGGTATACAACACCACATCCCACTTAAGCAATGGTTGGGGTTTATGTTACTGTTAAGCGGGTGACAGATGCTTCTGAGGTAAAAGTATGGGGTGGGGAGGGTTGTTGGTGGGTGTTTTGTTTCTTATTGAAAATGTTTTATTAGCACATGCTGCTCTTTGTTTGCCACTACACCACACCAACACACACACAGCAACCTGCCCACATTGGCCTGTGTGGTGACAATCGTGACAGCACGGCCATCGGCACCACATGTGAGGTGCCCATCCCTCTGTCTTTCCTTCTCCCACCATGCCGACTCTAATAGACTTTCAGGTGTTGTCCTGGAATGTTCATGGGTTGTTAGACCTTATCAAATGGTCCACAGTCCTGTGCTATGCCCTCCACTTCCTCCCCACTGTACTGATTCTTCAAGAGACACACTTATTTGGTGCCCACTGCCCCTTTCTGCTCTCCCATGGGTATGACAGGGCCTTCCACGCAGGTTTCACTCAAGGTTCCCGAGGTGTAGCAATTCTACTTCACTGCTCCTTTCCCATGGTGGTTACCTTGGTCGTCCCGGATGACCATTGCCTTTACCTTGCCCTTGAAGGTAGAGTGGAGGGGAAGGGCCTTAACCTGATGTGTATCTACACCCCTCCCACAACTGGTGAGTCATTCTTTCACATCCTAACTAGCCTCTTTCTGACCTTCTCGGGTGGTACCATGGTGTTGGGAGGGGACTTCAATTCTGTCCTGGAATCTAGCACTGACTCCACAGTACTCAATCCAGACATAGATGTTCTAAGGCCTGTTAGTTATCTGGGTGGGTGGACACCCTGGGACTGTGCGATGTGTGGAGACTGTGGCATCCCCGACAATGACAGCTGCCCACCACTTCCATGCACATATAGACCTTAGATTCATGCCGGCCAGTGACTTCTTGCATGTTTCAGAGATACAAATTCGCCCCAGAGGGATGTCTGATTATTCCCTTGTGCTTTTCCGTCTCGGAGCCAGAGCCCCCACCAACGATCCATGTGTTGTTTCAATGCCTGGCACCTAAAAGATAGGACCTGTTCATGTGCTCACGCCCAGGAGTTGACATCCTACTTTCAAATTAATCGGGATACAGGGGAGTCAGTGGGCACCTTGTGGGCAGTCTGTAAGGCTACCATTAGAGGGTACGCCAGGAGCATTATCTGGAACATGGAGCAAGATAGGCTCCAGCAGGTGAGCCAACTAGAGGCACAAGCCCTGTGATTAGAGACACGAATCCTAGGTGACCCCCATGGCAAGACTTCTCACCAGTTAGCATGTACTCCGTCCCAGCTTATCTTCTGTATGTTTAGAGTTAGCAGTATCAGGTCATCTCCTGCTTCTTGTGTTTCAGATTTCTATCTTGAACCGACTCATGGGGTCGTCACGACTTCCAGCAACTCTAGAAGGATTTCAGTATTGTTTCCAGCACTGCAATATATTTCCCCATTGTCTCATGTAGGAATCTTTGTGATTGGATCTAAAGTAAGTTATTGCGGCTATATATCTGTCACACACTGTCTAGGCACCTAGATACTTCTGTAGCACACTTTATGTATTCATTTTTCTGTATAGTACTTGGTTACCCTTTGTGTGCATGGATTTGCTCTGGTCTGTTACTTTGGGCCTCTCTCTTCTATGACTCTTTACACAGGTACTCGATCGGCTTTACTTTATCAGAACACTCAGTGATACTCACTTCATTTTCTCTATAATGCACTTCCTTCTGTCTACTCGGGTGAAGACACTGGAGCACTTTATCCTTCTATTAAAAGGTTAGTATTGGGTTTCATGTTACCAGGGGAGACCCGTACATATTTTTATATTTCCTCATTTTTCTTTTGTTGCTAAAAGCGGAGCTCCTGACTTGAGAAGTGCCAATTTGTCACTCAGCCAACGTTGTCTTTGTTTCTATTTCTCCTCCCCGCTTTAGTGCTCCCCTGTTTAGATTATCAACCTACCAGTGCCCTGAGGAAGGTGATGGCTACTATTTAGCCTAGCACAGAAACGCGCGTCGGCACCGTGCAAGACAGAAACCACAGAGTGGTATATACCTGAAAGTACCAACTGGATGCATTCTTGCCAACCTACTACTACTATTACATAATCCTGATTGGGTTTCTGTCTTACTCTTATTATCTTTGCGTGTAAATTTTTTTATTGGATATGTGAGAATGTGGAATGTATGAGATGGTTTGACTGTTGGAAGTATATGTTTATGTTTCTGTGTTCATGATTTTAATTGAGCTCTATGTTAGTGGGGTGGGAGATTTCTCTTTTTTGATGTTTATGCATCTGATTACTTTGTGTTCTACTGATTTATATGATTATTGTATATTGTTTATGTCTTTCCCTTTGCTCCGTGCTCAACTATGAGAAGTAAAAAAGATTAATAAGTATAATAAATATTTTTTGTATGTCACATTTTTGAATTATGTTCTCATTTTCAAACAAACAATTATCCTCATTTTCCTTTGTGCATCCACTGTTGTCAGGATCTTAGTAATTGCATATTTTTCTTCCCTGGACCAATTTAAAAACCCCCTTATTAGCTAGAGATGTAGTTTTGTCCTATTAATATCCTTTGGCAGATGACACCTTCCTCCCTTGTTCCAAGGGTTGGCCTTTGCTAGTGTTGTCCAGAGAGTCTCTGCCTATATTCGTTTTCTCGGGTTCCCTTGTATTTTGTTCTGTAGTTTGTTACCCCAGCACCTTTGCTGTTAGGGATTTGTTCTCATTTATTGTAGTTTTGCATGTACCACAGTTTCCAGTTCTCTTCACCTGACTCTTAATTCTCTCCTATTCTTTTTTCACTTACACCCTGGTGCTTGTTGTGACTCTCTTCCTTTATCCTTTGAAGGACATCCATGGAAAGCATCAAGACGTTCGGATTTACGGACGAAGACTTTGCTAGACTATTAGGCCAAACATCCACAAGTAATAAGTCCTTTACTCTTTCTAAGGGCTTAAATGACGACTGGATTAAACTCCTTAACTTGAAGAAAAAGGCCAAGCGAACTGAGTCACATGCCAATTTTATGTTGGAATATCTAAAGGCGGGCACCATCCCGATCGGTCTCAGAGTCCGTAACATACCCGTACTATTTATCGAAGTTAGAAAATTCCTGGAAAAGTGGGCACTTATCTCCAATTGCTGTTCCCGCGATTGGATGATTTTAATCATTGAAACAGCTAGGGAACTTGTCTCCATCCTCTTAAAAGAAATTGAGGAATTGGAAGACAAACTCAAGCAGAGCAACCCACTGGAAGAAGCAAAAAAGAAAATCGAAGAAATAAACATTGAACTGGACTCCTTTTCGGAGTATTTACTTAAACGAAAAACAGAAAAACTCCGTAAGGATATACGGTTCTTCTCACAGGAAAGAATTTATCCTTTTCTGACAGAGAATTACTACACCTCCAGTGGAGGTTCAAGTTCCCATACTGACCAACAATCGTGGACAAACCGTAAGGTTCTCACCTTTTCAGACACCACAGATTCAGAAGGAGACGATCAGTCTCCCCACTCAGACTCTTATAACAACAGGAGGGGACATTTTGACAGACCCGGACCTAGCAATCGTTTTTTAGGGAACGGCTGAGGGGGGAATTATCGCCCCAGATATCGGACTCAACAGAGGGGACAATTTGTTGCCCAGGAACAACCGCAGCAGTACATCCAAACGAGACGACAGCAATACTGGCGCAACTAAATAGCATTCCCATTTTCAACCTGAGTAACGAAAACCTTGACTACAATACTACTGGACTTCTCACAAAAGGACTTTCTTTTGTCCCTTCCTCCAGACTTTCTAAATTTGAACTTCGAAGAGATCTGTTCTCCTTCTTTCGGAAGGTCAGACTTAAAAAGTTTTTTCTTGACAAAGACACAACGGAAGACCCCAGTCTCTCCAGACTTAAACTACCATCCACATTTATTCCGAGTTTGGATCAGTTAGATCCAGAAGTGGAAATATTCGAGAAATCAGTACTCTCTTAGATTGATAACATCACCAGATTTATTCCAGCTTCGATAAACAATCTGACTAAACAGGAAGCTATGACACTTAGTAAATTCAAAAACAAACCAGAACTGACCATCAAACCCTGTGATAAGGGGGGTGGAATAGTTATATTTGATACCTCGGTCTATAAAACCAAAATGAGAGACATGCTCCCAGTACAGGAACACTACCACAAAATGAGAGGTGACCCTGAAACTAAAGTCAAAATCAAAATCTTTGACATTTGTAGCAGAGCGGAACAAGAAGGTATCATTAACAAAAAAGAGTTTGATTTTCTGACACCTGCTATGACTTGGACCCCGGTGATCTATGGGGTACCAAAAACACACAAGAACCCTCTAGACCCTCCTTTACGACCCATCGTGTCCACGATAGGATCGGCCACGGAGCCGTTGTCCAAGTACATTGATGTATTTCTCAAACCTATAGTGATCCGGTTACCATCATACATTAGAGATACTGGCCATCTTATCTCTAAAATCGAAGGCATGCCATTTAACATCAACACCCAAATCTTGGTTACCATGGACATAGAGGCGCTCTATACAAATGTGCCACAACAATAGGCACTTTCAGTAGCGCGCCAATATCTCGATCAGGTTGGAGCGGATCTTAACTCTGACTTTATTATTCAATCTTTGGATATTGTCCTTAGTGAAAATTTCTTCGAATTTGATGGAGAACTGTTCAAACAGGTGAAGGGAGTTAGCATGGGGGCCGCTTGTGCCCACAGTGTAGCCAATCTATATATGGGCAACTTTGAGCAGAGATTCATATACAACGAGATTGCTCCTTTCTATGAGAACATTCTCTCATGGCATAGATTCATTGATGACATCTTTTTTATCTGGGAAGGTGAAGAGGGTGATCTTGACCAATTTTTGGAAAGGATCGACCTGTGCTACCAGAATCTTAAATTCACTCCCAAAAAAAGCAGAGAGAAGGTTGAATTCCTGGATGTGTGGATACAACACAGGGACCAACATATTGCTGTATCCCTGTACACCAAACCTACAGCCAAGAACACTCTCCTCCATTACAGCAGCTATCATCCGCGCTGCCAAAAAGACAGGATTCCCTTTAGTCAGTTCCTACGCTTGTGTAGGAACTGTACTAATATCTATGACTTTGACTTTCATGCCGATATTCTCAAAGGAAAACTTCTAGCCCGAGGTTATCCTAAGAGACTCATTCGGGACTCTTACAAGAGAGCCAAATACTTTAACAGAGACACTATGTTTATTCCCAAATCCAAACCGACAGATAAGAAACTGGTCTGTGTGACTCGCCACTCCAACCTCAATCACAAAATTCAACAAGCCATATACTCG
The DNA here is from genome assembly GCA_963921515.1 of Calotriton arnoldi. Taxonomy (NCBI): domain Eukaryota; kingdom Metazoa; phylum Chordata; class Amphibia; order Caudata; family Salamandridae; genus Calotriton; species Calotriton arnoldi. The sequence continues at coordinate 849,889 of CAWUFW010000597.1, read as the reverse complement.
GAGTGGCATCTGCTTAACCTCAGGGACGATGTGCCCAAGATCCCCAAACCCACCTTTGCATTCCGACGAAATAGGAACCTTCGGAATTTCCTAATGAGGGCTAAACTGGACAAAACTGATTCTTTCCTTCAAAAATCTATCACAGGCGATACTCCGATCAGAGGCAACCACAGGTGTGGAACGTGCCATGCCTGCGACAATGCCATAATTGCTGATCACATTAACATCAGACACAAGATTATCAAACTTAACCAAATGACCAACTGCAGGACCGCAAACGTAGTGTACTACATTATTTGCCCATGCAATCTCTACTATATTGGCGAAACTGGTAGAGAGATCAGAGTACGTATCGGAGAGCACAAATCCAATATTCGGACGAAAAGAACGTCCGTTCCCTTGGTCCAACATTGGACACAGATGGGACATACCGAAGTTGACCTTAAATGGACTGTGTTGGAGAAAATCACTTCGGAAAGATGACGAGATGAGAACAAGGTTCGAAAGACCAGGGAAGTATTTTGGATTTTCTTTCTGAATGCTGAAAAACAGGGATTGAATGAAAACACTCCTTGGGAACAAGCGATCTGAGCCCCTTAGTCTTTGGTAGGCGCCTTTCAACTATGGAGTTATCTTGACATGCCCATTTGCAAAGTTCTGTGTTTTACACTCCCTCTATCATCCCTTCTCCGGCTTCTTCAAATGGACTTCTTCTTTTTCCATTTCGGACAATGTCGATCTATTAATTAGGTCTCATCCCATAGATGTTTGGGCCGTTCGAACGATTGAGACTTCTTTATTATTCTGAACTCTAGTTACTTCCAATATGGCTCTGCCGTACAGCAGTCCTCTTTCTATTTTTGTTGCGATACACAGTTACCGGGCGAGAGGTCCGCATTTAAAGTATCACGTGTCCGCCATCTGGAACCAATATATAACCAGCTTCTTGGCAGGCTAGTCACCTGACCATCCTTATTGAAGGCGGATCCATACATCGTATCTGGGACCCAGGACGCCGTATTCCTGCCACCGTGACCACTGGAGGACGTTGTACTTGGTTCGCCCCGCGAAATTCCTATCGGCCTACTGCCAGCCTCGGCGGAGTTCGTATGAGGACCACACAGATCGAGCGAGACCCAATGGCTCGGTAGGTAAGAACGAAAGTTCTGCCGGTCGTCACATTAGCTTCATTCCCCTCACTCTCCTGGGGCAGCTTTCCCTTTATTCCCTTGTTCTAAGTGTGTATTCTGGTGCAGCTCCCTTTATCGGCCCCTTCACCTGAGAGTATGCCCATGGGGAAGAGGCCCACTTCCTTATTCATTTGTTCCTCGATTTTCACCTCACTCCCCGTATTTTATTACAGCTTCCATTGAGTTCTGACGCTTATCGTAGTCGGCCTGCCATCACTGTTTGCTTTACAGTCGCCATTCCCTGGTTTATCCCTGGCCCTTGAGACGTCCTTGGAGGGTTCCTCACCTGGACTCTCATTATCACTAAGGTAACTATTCACCTCTTACAGAGGTACACCTATCGGCATCTTGATACATGGGCTCGCCATGTACTCCGTCCCAGCTTATCTTCGGTATGTTTAGAGTTAGCAGTATCAGGTCATCTCCTGCTTCTTGTGTTTCAGATTTCTATCTTGAACCGACTCATCGGGTCGTCACGACTTCCAGCAACTCTAGAAGGATTTCAGTATTGTTTCCAGCACTGCGATATATTTCCCCATTGTCTCATGTAGGAATCTTTGTGATTGGATCTAAAGTAAGTTATTGCGGCTATATATCTGTCACACACTGTCTAGGCACCTAGATACTTCTATAGCACACTTTATGTCTTCATTTTTCTGTATAGTACTTGGTCACCCTTTGTGTGCATGGATTTGCTCTGGTCTGTTACTTTGGGCCTCTCTCTTCTATGACTCTTTACACAGGTACTCGATCGGCTTTACTTTATCAGAACACTCAGTGATACTCACTTCATTTTCTCTATAATGCACTTCCTTCTGTCTACTCGGGTGAAGACACTGGAGCACTTTATCCTTCTATTAAAAGGTTAGTATTGGGTTTCATGTTAACTGGGGAGACCCGTACATATTTTTATATTTCCTCATTTTTCTTTTGTAGCTAAAAGCGGAGCTCCTGACTTGAGAAGTGCCAATTTGTCACTCAGCCAACGTTGTCTTTGTTTCTATTTCTCCTCCCTGTCTTAGTGCTCCCCTGTTTAGATTATCAACCTACCAGTGCCCTGAGGAAGGTGATGGCTACTATTTAGCCTAGCACCGAAATGCGCGTCGGCACCGTGCAAGACAGAAACCACAGAGTGGTATATACCTGAAAGTACCAACTGGATGCATTCTTGCCAACCTACCACTACTATTACATAATCCTGATTGGGTTTCTGTCTTACTCTTATTATCTTTGCGTGTAAATTGTTTTATTGGATATGTGAGAATGTGGAATGTATGAGATGGTTTGACTGTTGGAAGTATATGTTTATGTTTCTGTGTTCATCATTTTAATTGAGCTCTATGTTAGTGGGGTGGGAGATTTCTCTTTTTTGATGTTTATGCATCTCATTACTTTGTGTTCTACTGATTTATATGATTATTGTATATTGTTTGTCTTTCCCTTTGCTCCGTGCTCAACTATGAGAAGTAAAAAGATTAATAAGTATAATAAATATTCTTTGTATGTCACATTTTTTAATTATGTTCTCATTTTCAAACAAACAATTATCCTCATTTTCCTTTGTGCATCCACTGTTGTCAGAATCTTAGTAATTGCATTTTTTTCTTCCCTGGACCAATTTAAAAAAACCCTTATTAGCTAGAGACGTAGTTTCGTCCTATTAATATCCTTTGGCAGATGACACCTTCCTCCCTTGTTCCGAGGGTTGGCCTTTGCTCGTGACGAGATTCGACAAGTATCACTAGAAGAGGCGTACCAGGTTTGGTGCGCTTCTTCGGCGAGAATATATGAATGGGGAGACAAAAATGGCAAGCTGTTATATTGGCTGGCCACCAGACTCCTGGCATCCTGTGTTATCCCTAAGGTGTTGGATGCTGATCACCGATCCACCCCAGCCATAGTCTGAACATTTGCGAACTACTACTGACAGTTGTACATGGCAGTTCTGAGATCAGAGGCCGAATGGACCTTCCTACTATTATAAAGCTTTACTTTGCCTTAGGCATCAAGGTCCCAGCGGCACAAGTTAGACCAAGCAAACACAATCGAGGAGCTAGTCGCTGCCATCTCTGACTTGCCGACCAGGAAGACACCTGACCCTGATGACTACCCCAAATAGTTTTATGGCGCCTACAGAGACATCCTTTCCCCTAACCTGCTTGTGCTGTATGAAGATGCTTCTAAAAAATGTCACTTCCCACAAGAACTAGACTTGGCCACCATTGTGGAGCTTCCAAAGTCAAACCTGCCATCCAATGCCTGTGTGGCCTACCGGCCCATCTCATTGATCAATGGGGAAATTAAACTTTTTGCCAAGATACAAGCCACCAAACTGAAAGTGGTCCTAACCACCATTATCCACCAATGTGGCTTAATGCTAGCTAGGGGCACGAGTCACTGCCTTCGGTGACTCCATGTCTCATTGGCATGCTGAAACCTCCGGACACTTCCCATTGACCTATTATTGATAGATTTTGAAAAAGCATTTGACAAGATGGACGGGCCTGCAGAGGTCGGGAGTGGTCCCCCACTTCTGCGGCTATGTCAGACTGCTTTACTTAAACCGGACTGCCCGGGTGCAAATTAACAGAGTGGTATCGGACCCAATCCCTATTCGTAGGGGTACAAGGCAGGGCTGCCCCTTTCACCTCTTCTCTTTGCCCTGGCTATAGAGCCACTGGTGCGACTTATTTGCTGCCAAAGCGCAGGTTCAGGACTGGATGTGGGATATGGGCTATGACGACTGTATCGCTTTATATGCTGATGGCATCCTTCTTTCTCTGTCCAAACCTTTGGAGTTGGGCCCATATTGTCTGTGCATTCTCCAGCTCTATGAAGAAACATCAGTGTTGCGGGTTAATCACGCTAAGTTGGTGCTGGTCCCACTCCATCTATCTCAGGAGTGTGTCAAATGGCAGACTTCCATTACCTTGTGACGCTTGAGCTTCTGTTACTTGGGGATCCATATTGCACTCCTTCCCAAGACGGAGTGGAACCTCAACTGCACCTTGCTACTATGACGAGTGAAAGCAGATCTAAAGAGATGAGAGGTTCTCCCACTCAATGTAATGGGAAGAATAGCGCTCTATAAAAAATGGTTCTCCCACTTTTTATACCTCTTTCAAAACTTCCTGCAAGTGGTGTCCCGCCAGTGGGTCAGAGAAATGGACTCCCTGGTGATGTTGTTTCTCTGGCGTAAATCCAGGCTGAGATTAGCACTAGCCAAATGTCAGTAGGCACCATACGATGGAGGACTGGGCATGGCTAACCTCTAACTACCCAGCATCTCACATCTTTGTCGTAAATGATTGGTTTAACGGGGGCTGGTCATATCCGGCATACAGGGTGGAGCTGACCTGGATGGGATTCAATTCCATGATGGAGATGCTCTATGGTGCCCCAGTTCCTTGGACACTTCCTGAGGTAACCAAAGTGGTTTTTCTCAGCTGGCGGGTGGCCCTCCGCTAAGCGGCCTGGGACTCTAAACTAACATTGCAGACCCCCTTATGGAGAGTGACAAGGCTGTTCGAAACAGCAGGCCTGAAGGGATTTACCCAGTGGGACAGGATAAGCATTTTCCTGCTGGGGGATGTCTGGTCCGGTACCGAAATACACTCCTTTCAGGAGCTTCAGCCAACCTACACTTTAGGATCGACACAGTTTCAAAGATACCCTGAGCTGTGACATGCTTTGAGGGCACATGTCTACTCAGACATGGAACTCTCTGAACACAGCCCGCTAGAAGCAAAAATCCTGATGGGTGTGTTGTCGAAAGGGGGAATCTCCCAAATCTATTGCTCCTTAACTAATAATGCACCTGATACATTTGTGCCCCTGTGAACCAAATGGGAGTACTGGGTGGGACCCATGGAGGATGATAACTGCCAAGAAGCCAGAATGGCCCCCCACAACATAGGAATCTCCTCTAGGTTGCGGCTTGTGCAGATGTACTGCCTCCATTAGGCAGAACTCACTCCCAGCCTTCTACATGGTGCACATCTCCTTCCTAGTCCCACATGCTTCTGATGTTCTCACCCCCAGCAGATTTCTATCACATGGTGTGGACATGTCCCTTTATTAGCAGTAACTGGAGAGAGGTGATCCAGACATTATGTAGGCGCTGGGGTGGGAGTTGGAGCTACCAGCAAAAATTGTTCTCTTAGGGATTTTTGAGAGGATAAGGGTACTAGGGTGATTTATCAAGGCTGGGGATGTGGTAGGCTAGTTTTCCACTACATAAAGGGAATCCTTTAATTGTTTATGCAAACCTTGGTAAAAGGCCATGTCTGTGGCCTCTTCCATATCCAAGGGGCTTCAGCAGTAAGTTGATGGAAGGAGCTATATACTGCACTAATTCAATTGCGCCTTGACGTTGCATCAGTAGGTCAGAGTGTGCAACAAGTAGGTTCTGGCATTTTCCGAAAATTGAATAGAGCTGTTGGAGAAAGGTATAATAGTTTTGCAGCCAGGGATTCTTGTTTTTTTTTGTAAATATTTTTATTGGCATTTCTGATCATGTATAAAACTTTCACATGTACAAATGCAGGATTTGATATCAAAACAGTTACAATGTATATAATATCTGTCCGTTTGGGCAGTTGGCCCTATATAAGGTGTATGTCACACCTTGTGAAAAATAAACTATGAATCGATCAATGCAATCCATCAATACAATTTCTATTCGGTACATGTGGCACATAGCGCAAACATCACAACTCTACCCAGTATAACGTTTGAATGTGCCCATGTCTTTCCTATCTCCGACCCCTGGGGCCCATTCCTGACAGCAAAAGGCTAGGTATCTGTGATCTAATCTAATGTAACCCATGTCCGTATGCCATTGCAAGGAGAAAACATTAAATTAAACGTAAAAAAACAAGAACAAAACCAGGCCTATTGGTCACCGTCACTATTACTACTACACTGCATGCGGGGGGAGGGGTGAAGTTTTGATCGTCATCATTGGCCCGGTCAAGTGAAATCGCCCCTCCGCTGTCGGGGTCAAGCCCATTCACGATTGATATCAATCAACTATATCTACAGTGGAGGGGGGGAAAGAAGAGAAAGGAGGGGGGAGGGGAGTAAGCAACCAGAGAGCGCTTTCTCAAGAGGTGGGCATCATTCAAGGAGAGCGAGCGGTTGGAGTCAGCCCGGGTCTAGGTCAGGAATCAGGTCAACACGCCCCCTGCCGTCCCCTGCCTCCTCACTGTACATTCTCACGACGAGGTCCTCTGTGTTGGGGTTGTCCCGCTCTCCTCGTCCTCACTATTGGGGCAACTCGGGTGTTCCCAATTGAATAGTACCTCCCTCCAAGCTTCTACAATAGGCAACCTTCGCATGCCCTTCTGTTCTTCCTTTTGCAGTGCCCTGCCCTCCGCCGCTGCCCAGCGCAGGACCTCCGAGTCCCAAATCCCAAACTGCGGTCCCGCCGCAGATTTCCAAGTAATCGCGATTCGCCTCTTGGCCAAGGCCAGGGCCAGGTCAATAAATCGACTCCCCACTTTGCGCTTAGGCAGTCTGGGATACAGCCCCAGGAGGCAAACCTCGATCGATTGAGTCAGTGCCCGGCCCAGTGTGTCGGCAAGTTTCTTCACTACTGCATCCCAAAACCATTGTATAGTCGTACAGCCCCACGTCATGTGGAGGAAATCCGCATCCATTTGTCGACATCGTGGGCACTCCCTAGGCTCGCCCCCAAATGCAACCTGAATGCGATGCGGAGTCATATATGTCATATGGGCATAATTAAACTAAATATTTAAGGCGTGAGTTACGGGAGACCTTTTTGGGAGATCGTAATACACGCCTCCACTCTGCATCAGTGAGTGTTCTGCCAAGACATCTCTCCCATTTCCCCCGTAGATCTAACAACGGGGACAGGGATGCCTCCAACAAGGATGCACAGAACCACTTAATTTGGTGCCCCGCTGTGCCTAGTGTGACCACTGAGTGAAGAACCCCATGCGTCACCGGCTCCTCCCGTCCCATGCCCCACAGCTGTTCAAACGTCCTTACCAGTTCCACCAAAGGGAGCATGCACCCATCCTGGAAGCACTCCCCTGTCGTGTCTATCCCCGCCCCAGTCCAAGCCGACAGCTGCTCTGCTCCAAAGACCATGTGCGGGTCGCCATGAGGGAGCCCTATCAGCGGCAGCACCGGTGTATATCTCAGATCTATCAGGAGTCGGCCCATACACCTTCTCCAGCACCGTAGAGCGGTGGTTTGTAGAGTCGATGTATAGGGCACCTTCGTGGCCGGGTTCAATAGTTTGGCCAATAGTATACGAGGGTTCTGCCCTGGTTCCATCAAGTATGTGACCTCCTGGTTAACCGCTTCTAGCCACTGCGCCAGCCACTGTAGCTGTGCAGCCAGCTGATATAGTTCAAAGTCTGGCACCCCTAGTCCTCCCTCCTCCATAGGGTGTTGCAGCGTCAGCAGCGCAACCCTGCGCCACCCGTCTGCCCAGAAAAGGTCCTGCACCAGCTCATCCAGCGGCTTAAACCAGCCCGCAGGCATCAAGACCGGTAAATTAGCAAAAAAGTACAGTAATCGGGGCAACATGACCATTTTGGTCAAAGAGATCCTAGCCATCAAGGGCAGTCACAGCGAACTCCAAAAGGCCACGCTGGAGCGCAGTGAGCGCAATGCCTTCCCCAAGTTGCCCTCCCTCATATCCTCCAGGGAGTGGAAGATCTGGATACCCCGGTACCGAAAGGAAGCCGATGTCCAGTTATGCTCGTCAGAAAGATCCCCAGGTCTAGGGGAGGGACCGGCCACCGGGAATAAATGCGTCTTACGATGATTCACCCATAAGCCGGACAGGCTACCGCTCCAGCAACTCAAAGGTGGAATCCGCCCCCCTTGCAGCATCTTTAAGATAGATCAGTAAATCATCTGCATACAGGGAGATCGTGTATAATCTCCCATTCAATGGTATCCCCAGTCCCTCACCTCCCGCACAAAAAAGCGCCGCCAGTGGCTCCACCGCCAGAGCAAACAGCAGCGGGGACAGGGAACACCCCTGGCAGGTCCCGCGGGTAATTGTGTATTCTGAGGATATGATGCCATCCGTCTTGACCCGTGCCGTTGGGAATGTGTACAGCAATTGAGCCCACTGCAGCCATCCCATACCCAGCCCCATCTTTCGCATTACCTCCAAGAGGAATTCCCAATTAACCGTATCGAAAGCTTTCTCCAAATCAACTGAAAGAAGCGCAGCGCGAGGCAGGATCTTCGCCTCAGTGGGGTACAAGACTGAATATAGCCGTCGCAAATTAAATGACGTGTTGCGGGAAAGGACAAACCCGTTCTGGTCCGGGTGGATCAGATGGGTCATGTGAGAAAGCAATCGGATCGCCAATACCTTACTGAGCACTTTAAAGTCAGTATTAAGCATGGATAACGGTCTGAAATCCCGCACTCCTGTCTCCAAGCGCTCTACCCTAGGGAGTGGTATAACAGTAGCGGAGCACATTGGCGGCGGCAGACGGCCCACCTGAAGGGCCTCGTTATACATGGTTACCAGACGAGGGGCCAGTTCAGTGCTATACTTTGTATAAAACTCGGCAGGCAGGCCAACTGGGCCAGGTGTTTTCCCTCATGCCAGCAGGGCTATGGCTCCCCTTACCTCCTGAAGGGTAATCGGGCCCCCCAATTCATCGTCAACGTCACCCTCAACTTCCGTCAGGACCAAGGGGGCCAGGAAGGCGGCAATCTCCTCGCGCGATGGGACCAACGGCGCCAAATACAGCGTCTCATAATACGCCCGAAAGGCGCCATTAATCCTATCCGGATCAAACTCAGTCTTATCCCCGGGCATATTAATCCCAGTGATAGGGGATCCCGTGACTCCGGTCTTAAAAGCCAAGCCAGGAGACACCCCGCCTTCCCTTTCTCGCTCTGCACCTTATCCATGTATGCTCTGTAATCATGTGTTCGGAGCCTATCCAGAGCCTCGTCATATTGCTTGCGCTTGGTTAGTAGTTGTTCACGGGTCCTGGGGTCTGGCCCCTGCATGTTGTCAAGAGTTTGTAAGCCCCCTCAAGTTCTGTAAGTTCTTTATGGAGTTCCCTCTGTATCCCAACGGTCTGCCCCATACAGTGACCCCGCACCACCACCTTAAAAGCCTCCCACTCAACCAGGGAGGTAGACGCTGTGTCTGCATTCTCGGTGAAGTATGTGTCAATTATCATACGCAGTGAGTCTGCAAATGGTGAATCATCCAAGGCCGTAGGACTAAGTCACCACGCAGGTATCGGGGGCCTGCACCTCCGGGAGCGGAGTGTCAATAATAAAGGGCTATGGTCCGAATAGGTGCGGCCCAAGTATTCAGTGGAGTGGACAAGGGCACCAATTGTCTGTGAGCACAAAAATGAGTCAATTCGAGTATGGAGGTGGTGTAAGTGTGAGTAGTAAGAGTACTCTCTGTCCCTACCGTATTGTAAATGCCAGATATCCTGCAGGCCCCACTGTGACATCCACTCATGCAACCCCACTGCTGGCCTGTGCTCCTGCCGGGGGGGGGGTGGGACCGGTCCAGTTGTATATCTGCTACGCAGTTAAAATCACCCCCCACCACCAACTGACCCACATTTATATCCGCTATGTGTGCTGAGAGGGATGTCAGATAGGCCACTTGATCGTGATTGGGAGCATAACAACAACATAGGGTAATTTCCCGACCCAGTAGTCGTCCTGCCACTAGCACATACCTTCCTTCAGCGTCCGTCAATGTACGAGTCATTTCAAAGGGAACCCCAGGGAGCACCCACACCAACACCCCTCGGGCAAATGCAGAGTATCCAGTAGCATAAATCTGCCCCCTCCATCGGCTCCTCAAACGGCCCACCTCATCTAGCTTTAAGTGGGTTTCCTGTAATAGAGCAATCTGCACTCCCCAGCGCTTTAAGTAATTATAAATCTTATATTGCTTAGCCATGGAGCCCATACCTCTAATGTTCCAGGTAATCATCTTCACCTCACTGTGCACCATGGCGGGTCAATATGTTCCAACACTCCCCCCCGTTAGTCCCCCCGCCCCCAGACACCAGAACCCCTAATAATGCATCCCCACCCACATGAGTGACATGACTGCTAGACTGTAAAAACCCCAAACACAAAACAACTCCCCGGCCCCAGGGCATTCTGGCAATGGCCATCTGCCCAAACACAACCTGTAGGAAAATCAATCATTGAAGGTCCAAACCAAACATGGTGAAGACCTCCAGGGGAATCGCGGCTCCGCCGTCTGGACAAGTCCGTTGCATCTTGCATCAAACAAGACACCATAAACAGTGGTGCTAATCCCCCGGCACCGGCCCGTTCTCAAGACCTCTCAAAGTGCCGCTCATGCTAGATAATGTCATCTGCCGTGTGCGGGCTCACCACCGGGAGCTCCAGGCTATCTTTACCAGAAGACTCAGACTCGGAGCCTCCCGTTCCCTTTGTAGACGTGGAAACTTGATCCGACGGGGAGTTTCCTTTGCAGGCTATCTCCGCCACAGCCTGTAGCGCCGCCGCTCGCTCCAGTTCCGTCTGGGAGGAGGTGGGCTTCTTCGCCCGATACGTTCTCACCTTCTCCGGGATCTTTTTCCTGACCTGCGGTCCCTTGTCGTCCGCTGCGGTTTCGGCACCGGACCTGGCCTTCCAGTACAATAAGTTTCGAGCCAGTCCCAGGCCCTCTGGGGGGTGTCACAGAAGTGAGTGTTGCCGTCCACCGCTATACGAAGCTTGGCTGGAAACATGAGCAAATGCTGAATGCCTTCTTCACGGAGTGCCTTTTTGAACTCGTAATAAGAGGCCCGTTTCCGCTGCACCTCCAGTGTGTAATCCGGGAACATGGAGACCTTGGCGTTGTAACCACGAAGGGGCCGCTCGTAGGGCTCTCTGTAGGAGGACGTCTCTGTCCCTGTAATGTAGCAACCGGGCCACCACCGGTATCAGAGGGCGGCCAGGTGCCACCAGTCGGCAGGTACACGGTGCGCTCTTTCCAGCATGAAAAATTGCCTCAGCTCCCCCGGGGCTGTCACCTCCCGGAGCCACGGCTCCAGGTATGCCACCATGTCATCCTTTTCGATCCCTTCCGGTAGGCCAAGAATTCGCAGGTTATTGCGGCGGATGCAGCCCTCCCAGTCTTCTGCTCTTCGCTCCAGGACCCGGACCCTGTCCCTTAATTCCGCCACCTGTTGGGATAGGGTTTTATGGCCAGGCACTAGCTACTCGTAAGCAGATTCCACCGCTTTCACCCTCTCGTTGAGCTTTTGGTGTTCGGCTCGCAGGAGGCCAAGACCCACAGACACTGTGCTTATGTCTTGGTGGAGAGTGGCTTTTGTGTCCGAAATTGCTGCCAGTATCTGTGAGAGCTGTAGTTGGATAGGATCCTGCCTTGTCTGGGGTTCAGGGCTACCCCGAGCTCGCTCAGACTGGTCTCCCTCCTGATCAGGAGTAGTCCCGGCCTGCTTCCCCCGTGGTTTCCCCATCGTGCCCAACAAAGGTGCAAAGGGGGGGGCCCTCAGTCCCACTCCAAAAGTTGCCAGCAACAGACCGCTCATGTGGTTCCAAAGTGTCTCTTATGTGATACGCAGTCACTCTTTAGAGCCCTAAATACAGCCGAGTAGAGGGGGCCTCCCTTCCCCCAAAGTTTGATCCTGGCGTCAGGACCGGCGCTGCCCTACTCTCAGGGCTCTCTTCAGGCCGTAGACCTCACCGCCCTGTCATCCCTGGGCACTCACCCCATAAAGGCTGCTCTTAAAATGGCCAACAGTTTGTGCCGCAGCACGGCCCACAGTCACCGCGGGCCCGTCCAGTATTGCCGTAGCCCAGGAGCAGCACCAGCTCTCACTTCCGCTCTGCTGCGTCACCACTCCAGCAAGGCCGCAACATCTCCATCCCACCAGGGCCCAAGCCGCGTTCCCTGCAACCATCTCCGTGGGCCCCCAGCCACACAGTACTCCTTTCCAGGGTTAGCCCCAAGCCTTCTCAGGTCACGGCCCAGAAGCAGCGCCGGTTCCCTTCTCCGTGTTGCTGTATCCTCATCTCGATAATGGCTGCAGCGCCACCAGCTCACCGGGGTCAGACCATGATCTGGGCGACTTCCTCTGCGGGGGCCTCCCCGTCACCGCGCCGCAGTTCCGGTATGCCAGGGGTCCAGGCCCGCCTGTCTCGCGGCCTCCACCAGGCAATGCCAGTGGGCTGCGCTATGCCGCAGTCCCCTGGCCAGCAGTCAGCGCCCAAGGCATCTCCACTCTGATCCGGCGGTTCGGCCCACGGTCCGAATTGATCGCTCCCTCATTCGCCTCACGGCGAGGCCTTGATGCTCCTCTTCACCGCGGACCCGCTCCCGTAGTTGGGAGACCGGGGCGGGCTCCGTCGCGTTATGTCACTCGAGGCCGAGGCTTCTGGCCGCACCACCGCACATGGCCGCCTCACGCCAGCAGTGGGGTCAGGGCGCCCGTTTTTGACTCGGGCGCCACGCCTTGGTGTTCTGCGTCGGGGGCTATCCCGCCCGGCGGGTCAGGCCAGGCTGTGTCCCCCTTTAGTTCAGGATAATTGCCGGGCCGATGCGGAGCTCAGTGCTCACGCATCTGCCGTCCTCGGCTGCTCACCACCCCCCCCCAGGGATTCTTGTTTAATATCAATGGAGAAGTCTACGATATTGAGCTATGGAAGGATAAAGGCTACTTTACTTTATCCATCTGAAAATGTTGCGTAGGGAATGGGGCCATTCAAAATATACTGGGCTAATATGGTCTGGAATGTGTGATGATCGCCCACAAATGTGTCTGAAAGAGCTACCGATGTCCCATTCCCACCTCCCACAATTTAAAGTGTCTCCAGGCCTAGAATTATTAGGTTGAAAAGCTGGCCTGAAGACACCAGGGCCATATTTACAAGGAAATGGCGGATCTCGGCGCTCCTGTAAATTTCGCAGCGCACGCTCCGCCATTTCCAAAATGCAGGGATGCACCATATTTACAACAATACAGTGGACCCCTATGTGTTCCCTAGTGCTGGTGTTAAAATATCTGCCTAACGCCAGCACAGACACCCTTGTGCCACAGTGCAAGGGTGCCTGAGTTGCAGGGAATTATTGTTTATGTGCAGGAAGGTGTCCCTTCCTGGACATAAACAATCAATAAAGGCATTTTATTACTTCTAAGTGTGCTGCATTCTGCAGTACATATAGAAGGTGCAAATCATCATAATTTAATGATTGTTTCTGTGCAGGAAGGGACACCTTCCTGCACATAAATAATCATTAATGGCGTTTTGCTCTTTCTATGTGTGCTGCAGAATGCAGCACAATGCAGCACACATAGAAAAAGCAAAAATGAGGAGAAATAAAAGTATTTCTCCTTGTTGTGCCATTCTAACGCCTGCTATTGCATGGCATTAGTTTTTGGAGCTTCCTCAGATTTACACATCCTTGTAAATCTGGGGCAGAGTCAAAAAGCAGTGGGTGTTGTGGTGGAATGCCCACACAAACACCCATTGCATGCCCCTTTAATGCAGATACATGCATGAACGGGGTACCATATTTACAAAGGGGTGTTAAGCCACAAAAAGTGGCTTAATGCCACTTTGTAAATATGGTGCAGGGCAGTGCAGCACCAGAACGTCGGTAAAAGTGACGTAAATATGCCCCCAGGTCTTTCTTTGATGCAGCAGCAATGGAGACTGCAGGCAATAGCACAGCCCAGCCCCTGTCCAACCCCTGCAGCAGCACAGCACAGGGGCAGACAATCCCCCCTAGGCAGACACAAGCCTTTCCTGACTGTCAGTTACCTGCACCCTCCACTGGCCTTCCAGTTGACATTTTCCATCTGCTCATAGCAGACAGAAAATGTCAGTGGTTTCTACCAGGAATAGGGAAAATGTGCAGTAAAAGACTCAGAGTAACTAGGACTGTGTTGTTATTACACATTTTGGGCAGAAAACAAGTACTCAGTGGATTTTGGTTTAGGGGCACTGGCTGGAATTGAAAATTCCATGCCTTCGTTATCCCTATACCAAAATCTGCCAGACTCATACTGTGGACCTGCATAGGCTGGCTCCAGTCACTGTAAGGGAGGACCTTGGCATAGAAAAAATTTGAGTAAGTTTCTTTCTGTGAGGTACAGATGGGCACTCATTTTAAGAGGTTGGCCCTTGGGAGGGCATGACGTGCTCCTCACAGTGGCCCTGGGGTCATGCCATTCTCGACAATGCTGGTTTAAAGCTTTCTGGTATTAGTTTGCAGTAAATGAAATGAAGTGTTGTAAAAGAGGGCTGAGCTGAAGTGTGGGAAATTTCATATGCATATCTTCCATCACCTATCGCTAGCTAGTGCCTTCTACAAGAAAGCTTCCCACCCCAGAAACTTCAGAACACAACTGAATTTGGAGAAGAACAGAAGAGGAATAACACCCTGTCTACATCTGCCACTAGAGTTTACTGAGACCTATCATGATGTGGCTTGTATCCAAGCTGTGGATGTATTTCACAAGGGTTGGAACAGCTGGTCTCATGTGATCCCAGGGACATTAGGAATAAGACGGGCATCTTTGGATATGAGCCAATAGACCAGAGAACAGTGGAATATGTGTTGGAGACCTTGCTGAAGAGAGTGATTAAGACTGCCTCCGTGGCTAAATGTGCCTTAGTGGCCTCAGAGCTGCTCCATGCAGTTTGGGGACTTTAGGAATGACTAGGAGAAAGACAGTCTGTCACCTGAAAAGTTGGGACTGGACTTTTGGTTATGACCCTGAAGAAGGCTTAGAATTGCTTCCTTCTGTGAATCCTTGACGTGGGTCAGCAGAAGAGCTGCTTGAGATTGCAAGCAGGTAAGTCTTCCAAGCTGCAAGGTAACTTACGCTGCCCTTGCTAGCTTTTGTAAGGCAGCACAGTTTGCATATAACAGTTTTTTTGTTTTTGATGCAAGAATCATTTTTTACATTCCTATCATTCATTTTGCAATTTTATGAAATTTTTGACATTTTCTTAACAAACTTTATATCTTCTGATCCTTTCAGCCTTTTTTTGCCATTTGCGTCTTGTTATAATCACTATGGGGCCGGTTCACAGAACTAATCTGAGATAAAATCCTAAACTTATTACTTTTGGTATTCACAGAAGGCATTTAGTAGTAGTAAAGTTAGGAGTCCTAGAAACAGGGGCGATGAAATAGGTCCAGGATGAGGGTCACCAAGAGGAACAGCACCAACAGCACCAAACCAGGAAGTCCAAGAGAATTAGAACAAGTGAGAGAGGAGAACTAGGATGATTAAACAGAGAACCTGGAGAGGAGGAGGAACAGGACCAAAACTAGTCAGGGGAGAAGGACCACTAGGAGAGCCACGAACAAATCCAAAACCACCTGGAGGATGTGGACCAAGACCACTGGAAACATTAGGAATAGGCAGACAAGGACCAAAGAGGAGCAGAACAAGTGTGCCAGCCAAGGAGGAGCAGGACCAAGGATGACAAAGAGAAGACCAGGACCATCAGGTGGACCAAGAAAAGGAGACCCATGAAGCCCAAAACCCAAAAGACCAAACAAGGAAAAGTAGGACCAAGTGGACCAGCAGAATCAGGATGTTAAGGAGAAAAAGGAGGAGAAAGACTAGAGGGAACAGGACGGGTGCCATGAAGAGGAATAGGAGGATCAGGAAAGGTCTACCAGAAGGTTTAGTAGGAGCGCTTTGACCAGAAGGGGTCATTGCGGACTGCCAATGGAGTAAAAAGCTTGGTTCTAAACTCCCAGCTGGCTGCCTGCTTGTACATCCATCCTGACACTCAGAGTAGGTGATTGTACCTCTCAAGTGAGTAGAGCTGCAGCAGAAGTGAGGCACAATAACCCTTTACAAAACTGGAGAAGCAGAGAACTCAGCTGTGCCACTCAAATTGGACTCATACAAGACCACCATAAAAAACTTTCAAAATGTGTGAAACGAATGGAAGACATGCTATGCCAGATACAGCCAGACACAGCAGAGATTCACAACAGATTCTTCAGTCCAGGAAGTAATGTAAAGAAATATGGGCCATATGCATCAAGCATTTTTTGCCTTGGTGAACGCAAAAAAATGCTCTTCTGATGCAGCAAACCCTATTTTGCGATTCGGTAACCTGTTACCGAATCGCAAAATGGGTTTGCGATTTGCTATTAGGAAGGGGCGTGTTTAGGGCGTCCCTTCCTAATACCGAATCGCATCGGTATGCATGAATGTTTTGCGACCGAAATGCAGTCGCAAAACATTCGCATTTTACCACCTACTTCAAGTAGGTGGTAACCAATTCGCAAATGGGAAGGGGTTGGGGACCCCTTCCCCTTTACGAATGTCTGTAAATACATTTTCTAAGAGCAGGCAGTGGTCCCACGGACCACTGCCTGCTCTTAGAAAATGAAAGGAAAAGTTTTCATTTTCTCTTTTGTGAAGCATCCCATTTTCCTTTAAGGAAAACGGGCTGCTTTACAAAAAAAAAGATTGCTTTATTTAAAAGCAATCACGGACGTGGTGGTCTGCTGACCCCAGCAGGCCACCATCCTCGTGATTTTTGCGATTCCTAGGTGGTCGCAAATTGCGACCTACCTCCTTAATATTCATGAGGTAGGTCATTTGCGATCCCTGGGAATCGCAGAAAGTGTAAACACACTTTCATGCATTCCATTTTGCGATTTTCTAATTGCGAATCGCAAGAATTTGCAATTAGGAAATCGCAAAATGGATTGTTGATGCATCTGACCCTATAAAACTAAAAATAACATTAGAGTAGGGGTCTTACCAGAAGAAATTGAAGGATCTGATATGGTTTTCTACTTAAAGCCCAGTCTGGCGACAAAAATGGCTCTTGAGGCCTCTCAAAAATGTACACATTAGACCTGACATCAGAGTTCTGACGAGGCGACTGCCACTTGGAGCTTCCCCGCAGTTGGTAGCAGCTCACCTGCTTCACTTCAGAGACAGAAATTCCATCTCATTAAAAGCCTGCAACTTGTAAGGCTTACAAGTCAAAATATTGTCTCTGTTTTCACTGACCATACAGTCTCAGTCCAACGATAAGGAGCATCTTTTCTAGTGGTAAAACTATGCCTCTGAGAGGCAGGAATTCATTATATTTTATTGCTCCTGATGAGACTGAAAATAATCTATGGAGACACATCTTTATTCTTCGAAGAACATGGGGAAGTGGCTGGCTGTGCAGTAGTCAGTTTACCCCTGTGTGGCCATCCAAGCTTATAAGAC
The DNA here is from genome assembly GCA_963921515.1 of Calotriton arnoldi. Taxonomy (NCBI): domain Eukaryota; kingdom Metazoa; phylum Chordata; class Amphibia; order Caudata; family Salamandridae; genus Calotriton; species Calotriton arnoldi. The sequence continues at coordinate 832,476 of CAWUFW010000597.1, read as the reverse complement.
CCAGAAGGAGAGAGCCTAGGAACATGTTTAAAAGACCACCCAGGAGTCAGACGCAAGCTGAGAGGGAAATGGCAGTTGCACCAATTGAGGCATGCCTGGTGAGGATATTTCGCAAGGATTATCTGGGAATCACCTTGCCAGACAAAACCTACCTGGACTATAATTTTGAGCCTTCCATGATGGAATACACTGAACTGCTTGTGGTTACACCTGGATCTGTTGACAACCTGTGAAAGAATAAGGTTTGAATATATGCAATTGGGGGTCCTGGAACAGGGATAATATTGTTGATTTAATGAGCCTGACTATGAGTCAGTTGTAACAGGTGGTCAATGAGGGTGCCCCAAACAGAGTCGGACACCCCCTGCCACAATGAGCCCATCATCTAGATTGATGTAAAGGGGGAGGTTATTTGTTTTGTTTGAGTTTTTAGACAGAGAGCCCTTTCTACTCTGTCTTTGGGTGAGAGTCAGACACGGAACCCAATTTTGCCCTTAGATATAGTTTGAAAGGGATGGCAGAAATGCCTTGATTAAGGTGAAATTAAATGGTAGAGAGCTGAGAAGCATTCCTGCCTCAGATGTGGCGAAGCAGCTTTTTACTCTCTAGTGTCTAAACAACGTGCAAGATGGCCACAGCCCTGTTTGCCTCTGGGAGAATTAAACTGTAATATTGATATTACTCTGGGCAGGTCTCATCTTTATTGACTAGAATAATCGCGGTAAGGGCAACCAATTTCCTGGGCTGGGAACTAATAGATCCATAGAGACTGCAACATTCTGTGGCCAAAGAGTACTTTTTATACTTCTCTGTTTACAACGTGCATGCCTGATTGGTTCATATACTGTACTCCACTGATATGTGAGGCTCAATGATGATAATTCTCAAGCCAATTCAAACTGGAAAGGATATACATGCCAAATGTGATCTAAAGCACACATTAAGGGTAGTATAGGGGAAATATGGACAACCCTTTGATTGAGCAACAAGCTTATTGTGCCTTCATGGTAATGGTTTGTGATAGTCTTCACTCATACCAAACTATTTAACCTTTATCTTATGTTATAATTAATGAATTTGTGATGTAGTCACCAGTGGGCATTATGCTATCAGATGCCTGTCCACAAGTACGACACATATGATATGTATTTCAATGTTTTGATAAGATGTAGAATGAAAATGCCAATAAAAATGGTTTAGAAAATTGAAGAACCATGACGAAGAGCACCAGAAAAATAAGGGACACCAGTAGAACCAGAGCCATAAGGAAGACCTGGGCCACCAGAAGGATCCGGACCAACAAAAGGACCTGCACTAGCGGAGCCACAACCAGAAGAGTTAAAAGTCATTCTAGATGACATGAATGGAGCACACTTTTAGCTGCCTCTTGTTAACGGTTCCTAGTAATGCTTGTTAGGCAATGCCCACTTTTGATACCCACGCATTTTTCCATGTAAACCAATGAATCTATATATTTGCCTCAATCCAATTAACTTTATTATGATTTGGAACTCCCAAGAGTTCCACATAAAATATGCAAGGAGAGCTCCAATATACCAAATCATACAGGACTTAATAACAGGGTAAAATACATTCGAGGACCTAACAGTTACAAAATTCTGAGCAGCATTAGGCAAAACTGAAAATAACTCCACATATACTAAAAGTACGTGATGTATAAAGTGCAAGTGCACAAATCTAGAAACAATTGCACAAATCAATTATAATACAGTACTTAGGCCCGATGTGTACGACGCTTGCATTTTGCGAGTTGCAAATTACGTCAAATTGCGACTCGCAATTTGCAACTCGCAAATGCAATGTACAACAGTGTCTCAGACACTGTTTGCGATTCCCAATGGGGTGCAAATTGCATTCCTCATCAATATTCATGAGGCAAGCGCAATTTGCGAACCCAATGGGAATGGCTAGCACTCACAGGGATGGAGGCCTGCTTTTTAAATAAAGCAGTTTTTTTTTAAATGCAGCCCATTTTCCTGAAAGAAAAACGGGATGAATTAAAAAAAGAACAATGAAACTTATCAGTTTCATTTTATAAGGGCAGGAAGTGGTCCCTGGGACCACTGCCTGCTCTTGTAAAATATTTTCACACCCATTCACTAAGGGGAAGGGGTCCCCTGGGGACCCCTTCCCGTTTGCGAGTGGCTTACCACCCTTTTGAAAAGAGTGGTAAACTGCGAGTGTTTTGTGACCGCAAAACAATCATACATTGGTGTGAGACTCGCTATTAGGAAGGGACGCCCTTGGCACACCCCTTAGTAATAGCGAGTCAAAACCATATTTTGTGAGTCGCTAATAGGTTAGCGACTCGCAAAATATGGTTTGTACATGGGGCTGACCTATTTTGCAGTCGCAAACGGGCCAAATTCCCATTTGCGACTGCAAAAGCTGGTCGTACATCTGCCCCCAAGTCAGTACAAATGGCTGTATACCATTTAAATACTCTAACAACTTCAACTGTACACGTTAATACCTGAGCTAAACACAATGTAATAATAATCTCTAAAAAATATTTTAAAATTGTTTAAAAAAGCTAAGGGGCATGTCAGCAACAGCCGGCGATAATTATCGATAAGCGCGCTTAGCGCGAGGATAATTATCGCCGGCTATCGCTGGGTTTTATCGCGGAGATAGCGCGCTATCAGCGACGCTTATCTCCAAAGCGATAACAATTCCAGAGTTAACTGCCAAATGTGCGATTATCGCTGGAAATCCAGCGATAATCGCACAACGAGTGGCGAGACGTTGTTGATAGGGGAGGGCAGACTTAGCCATTATATCCACCTTCCATTGGATATAATGGCTAAGTCAGATTGAAAGCAGGCATAAGAAAAGTAGCGATAAGCGCGGTTAGCGCTACTTTTCTTATAGCTATGCAAGTTAGCGGGAGGTTTGTTGATAGGAGAAATGTCGGTTAGCGACATTTCTCATGTTATTTTGGTGCGGAACACCCACTTTGCATCTCATTAGAGATGCAAAGCTGGGCGTTGAGGGAAAGGGCGCTAAGGCAAGGATTCACGCGATAGCGTGACCTTGCTGATAATGCGATAAAATTATCGCCGCTTTTCGCCCGAAAACGGATGCTAAAGCGGCGATAATTTTATCGCGGGGCCTTGATGATATGCCCCTAAATTTTTTAAAACATACTGGTAAGTTGAGAGGAGCCCAAACTCGAGCCGATGGTCGCTATGGTGGCTGCGCGATTCAGGTTACAAATTTGGCGCCAAATGCGCCCTTCCGCCGTCTCAAAAAAGTCCCACTGCTGTTCATCCCCTGATTCACAAGTGTGACTCAATACTGGTGGGATTCTAATTTTGTAAACTGATAAAACATGTGCAAAATGTCTTTTCCCACAGCATTAATATAGCCTACCAATGTCAGAGGCCTGAGGTATTGCCTTACTTCTGCACTGGCCAATGTGATCACTACTAGAGCACTTGCTTGAAAAAATTCTTCCTAAGTATGGGTACAACTTCACTAAGTCAAGTTTATCTTTCCCCAGTAACCAATACATATTTTTTCTAACCCTAAATCCCTGAGACATAAAAACCATAATTTTACTTTTTCAGGTATTTATTGTTAGCAAATGATCATCAGAGTAATGGCCTAGCTCGTTGAGATGCCTTTGTAAACTTATCAGAGTTAAATCTAACAGGATGGCGTAAAGTAGACAGCCAATTTCATTGTTCCTAATTTCGGTGAGTACCCTTTACAATGCCCCACCCTACTCGGCAAGTCATTACTATAAAGAGGGAAAAGAAGAGGAGCTAGTAAGCACTCTTGCTTCAACCCATAATGGGTCTCCACTTTACTCGACAGGCCCTGGTTGCCTCCCATCAGGACCTGTGTCCAAGTTGAGGAATGCAATGCAATGACCAATCTGAGCAAATGCGTGGAAATCCCCATTGCAGGCAATTTCCTCCACAGCATCCCTCGGTCAGCCCGGTCGAAAGCCGTGGCGATATCTATAAAGCCAGCATACAAGGCCATTCCCTTGCCTATTGGATATTTTTCCATCAAGGTTTGCAGGCCAGTGATGTTATGTAAAGTGCCACACTGCTTACGAAACCCCACTTGCTCTGCAGGTACGAGTCATTACCAAAAGCCCAATCCTGACAGTGAAGAAGTATGCTCTTAGCAAACAGTTTTCCGGTCGTATCCAGTAATGTTTTAGGGCCCTTTTAGGTCGAGCCTGAGCCAGCGCGCAAGAGCTGCTCTGGGGATGATCTGTGGTAGTTCAGTACAGGAGAGAAGCCACGCCCACTTCTCCCTCTTATATCTGTCATTGGCTTGTGTCTTTGTCCTTCGTAAACGCTGTGTTCTGATTCCTGAATAGGCTTGTTAGTCCCTCCTTAGTACGGACGTGTCGTCATTTGAAACCTCCCATGGCTACTGCCCCTTTACTTCGTTGTTACATGTAGGTGTACTATTTTTTTAACATGGCCCCTGCTTCACTTGCAGCCATGCAACGCTTTTTTCACCATTGCTGTGAAAGCGCATCGCTTTAATTTTATTTGCGGGCGCTGCGCTTTTTTCCCCATTGCTCGCTGACCTCCATTTTTAAAAAATGCTTAAATTTACATCAGCGCAGCCCCAATTTTACAAGCGCTGCACTTTAATTTTATTTGCAGCTTCAAAGCTGCATCTGCTCCCCTCCAGCCACCAAAATAGGCTGCCCATTTGACGCTCCTCCCACGTCTTCACCAGCGGCAAAAGCCTCTTCCGGCCATAGTGATCAGCCGCTGTGCCGGGCTCCGACCTGCCCGACTCCCCTCCTCCTCTGCAGTGGCGGTGCATCCATTGGGGGCGTTGGGGCGTTGCCCCACTAATGCCACGGCCCCATTTAGAATGTAATCGTTCTACTTCTGACGCTAATTGCAGCAATCAGGACTCCTGATTGGAATTAGCATCAGAAGTAGAACACGCCACGGACGCTGAAGGGGGTGGGGCTGCGGCAGCACTCTCAGGTTGAGTGACAGCGGCGCGCAATAGTGCGCATGTTCGTTTTTGGGCTGATCATTTTTACGATCAGCCCGAACAAGCGCACTAGCCTTCCCCTTAAGAGACCGAGGGTTGCTTCATGCGCAGCCCCCGGTCTCGTAATGGGCAGGGAGTATCCTTGCCCTCAGCCAATCCTGGCACTGCTGGAGCAGCGTCTGGATTGGCTGAGAGGGGTTGCCAGCCACTCACCCAGAAGATTTTGAAGGCGCCAACGTACCGGACCCCGGCCCAGGAGCAGACAGCAGAGGCGGCGCGGACCCTCCCGGTCAGTTAAGTTTCAGTTTTTTTTTTTTTTAACTTTATTTTCAAACCCTTCGGCCCCCATCCCCCGCGACCCCCGCGACTGTTAGTTCGGCGAGTTGGCTCGGCCACTTGTATCAAAGCGCTTTGTTCCGTATGTCACCAAGGTTCTGAAAAAATGAGATGCATTAGACAAAATACGTGTATGAGAGAAAAAAGGCCTCCAACCCGATCCATATGATCGATCGTGCTTCTCAGGTGTTTTCAGCTACTTAGCCCGCATTCGTGTTCGTCGAAGAGCATCCGAGGTCCTCGCTTGAACTGCCGCAATGCTCGCCCTGTTGCGCCGTCGTGCTCTGCGAAAACATGCTCAGAAAGGCTCAGCTGTGTTTCCGTGGGCATCAGAGAAGTAACCGAAAGGTCACAAAATCAATGGATATTCAGAAGTTTCATAAAAGGGAATATTGATTGAGTAGGAGCCAGGACAGATCGTCAACATCTGACAGCCTTCCTCTGGTCGGTGGTTGCACCACGCGGTATAAATGCACATACATGTGCCTTTTCCAGGGTTACTTTATACCCAGCTGTATATTTGATTTTTATAGCACAAACTCCACCCAGCTGGGTTTCAGAGCGCTGCGCAAGGTATTGTAAACACATGGGTATAGGTAGCGTAGTGTGGAACTATTTTAGAGCCTAGAAAGAGCATTTGCAAGTTTAAGACCACAAGAAGCATCGAGAGGAACAACTTCAGAGTCCTGTTCGGGTCGGCAGTACTAACTGGGCCTTCTGCCGTGATTGGCACCTTTGTAAATTGAGTCTGTTGGCGAGAGGTGGGTTTCCCCAGACGCTGGGCTCTTTCAGCAGTCCCGCTCCGATTCACCCTGGAGACAGACCCTGTGTCTTTTCCCTTGAGAGAATAATGCTCGGAGTCCCTTCTCAAGTTGCATCTTCTGGTTTGCATCCTGGTTTTCCACATCTGCAGAGGCCCTTCACAGGCTCGCTGCTTCCCCTGGCTGCATGCTGGGCGTGCACTGCCCATTTCAAAGTACGGCTGGGAGGTCAGTCTCTAAAGCAGGGTGCTACTAACGCTCTTATGGCATATAGTAAACAATAGATACTATTATCATGCCAGCATTATGGTAGGGTCTTCCAGTACGGTATTGGTATTTAGAATATTTCTGTTTCAAAGAAGGGAAGTGGAAGGGTAGGCAGAGAGAACAGTGTAATATGAAATGCCATGGTGATAGCAAAGAATACAAATATGAAAGATATTCAGCTTCTGTGAAGGGAGACTACAGAATGGGCAAATAGTGAAAGAAAAGCCTGGCTTTTGTGAGAAGGGAAAGAACAGAAGGAAGAGAGACAGAGAAGGAGAATTAGAGACACAGAGAGATAGACACAAGAGAGGGAAGGAAAGGAGAGATGTCTGTACATGGAAAGGGGAGCTAAATAGAGGGAGAGAGGGAAACGTATCGGCTACATAACATATATTAGTACCAGAGAATGGTAATTTTGCACTGACCTACATTTTCCCCAGCGTGGCAATTAAACATTTATTTTGCGCAGATTGTAGGGTGCAAATGTCGTGTCTGCACTGGTTGTTGAGTGCAAAACTGCTCTTTAGAAATCTATGTGGCACCTGATGTCTTTGCTAGGCCAAAGAAAGTTTGTAGAAACCGACCAGAGCAAAAATAGGGTTTTGTATCTGGTCGACCACTAAAATGTAATGTAGACATTCATTGATATGTGTTGGAGGACTGGAGGTGTCCTTTTTTAGCGCCGTTCATTTAGAACAAATGTTGGTACAAAGTTGCCCTTCCTCAGTGCAAAGTTATGTAAGGTGTTGGGACTGAAGGATTTGTGGTAAATAGTTCTGTTTTATTAGAAATCGAATTACTATGAGATCATTATGGTGAAGTCCTATTGCACAACTGTATCTCGTGGAAGGAATGTTTGAAAATCACTTTTTTCCACGCTGTTTTTCAGGAAGTAAAACATCTGTATAATTCTATTTGCTTGAATATGGATATCTGTCTATTTAGAATAAATACCAACCGGGTATTTTGCTCGCAACTGGGAAATATTTTCTAAAGAATAATATTCACATTATTTAAGGATATAGACACATATCTAAAATAATTAGTAGTAATTAAACGGTTTTTTTCAGTTTTGATATTGTTTATGAAGATTCAGGGTTTGGTTTATAGAAAACAGAAATCTACAGCAGAAGCTTTCTGACATTCAGGCATGCAGACTTTCAACCTTAAAAACGCTTTGTGAATTCGACTTTGGCATTTGAAAATATCCCAGTGTACATTTTACATGTGATAAAACACAGCAAACACACTTGCTAACTTAATTTCTAAAACAAGGAAAATATTTTTCCCATAGAGAAACCCCTGTTTCTACACCCTCACTAGTCTGAGAGGTGCTCCTTTCCCACCCTGCAAAATTATTTACCACCATCATTGACATGATACTATCAGTATCTACGACAAGTTCTAGGATAGAAAAAGGTAAGGAAAGGATTTGCAAGTAACCGCAAATGCAGTGGTTGATATGAGTTAAAAGTAACCCTGGAAAATGTATTGATATCAGCTCTGCACGGCACCATGTGAGTTGAGTGTGGTAAATTATTTTTTAAAAGTGTAGCTGTTCCTTCAGAACTGTGTGCCAGTCTGTACAGAAGATTATCCCACTATCTACCTCTTAAAGCAGCCCCCTGATCCTCAGACTACCGCTGGTTTTCCGTATTCTTCCTGTGGCTAATCCAGCCGTGCTCAACCATATATTTTGTAGGTGTAAACAAACTTTGAGGGTACTCCATTCCTAGAATGCCAATTTTGAGTGTGAAAATGACCTTTGTGAATTAGTCAGCTTTAAATGTGCAATTAGGTTTATGAATGTGGCCCAAAATGTCTAATACATTCTTATCCACTTAACTAGAGTGTGGAACTGACTTGTGTGAAATGCTAAAGTATTTTTGCACTTGTAAAAATTGTTGTGTGTTTGTCAGTTTGCACTTGAAAATAGCTTTCGGAATGGGCCTTCGATGTAAACAACAGCTTGTTTTCCATTTCTTTCTTCTCTTTATAAACAGCATAGGGCCTACATACTTAACATCCATTTCCATTTACAATATTAATATGCATTTGATTCCAACATCCTTCACAGCGGTGTCAACTTGCTTTTTGTTCATTAACGGTGCATGTTACTGCTAAATGTAGGTACAACTGCCTGCAGTGCTGTCAAAATTCACATTCCTTGGGTTTTCACGTAATCATCTGGTGCTATGGAAATGTTTTCACTATGCACCATGCGTTTGGTCTCTGGCTGTGTGTAACTTGAAGAAAAACATAAGAGTTCTGCCGTAGGGGCACAAGCTGCTTGCGCGGCCACCAAAATGTATCACGTAGCACCTTATGCTTGATGTACCCGCATGATGCGTAGAAAGTCTAAATCCTCAGAAAATAGAAACTGAAAGGAAATGTTTCACATTTTTGCTTTAAAAGGGCAAAATCTGCAGAGACAAACCTGTGCATTCTGTAGAGAAGACAGTGAAAATATAAGTGCATTTTTCTTGGGTTCATGCCAACGGGACAAACTACATCAAACTGCCATGTCTTGCATTTGTTTATTTACTTACAGCATTCCTGGTTGTTTAGAAGGCAATCTGTTCGAAATAGGTATGTTGTTCCTCTCCCTCACACAACTCCCCTTGGGTTCTCTCCCTCACACAGCTCCTCTTGGTTTCACTCCCTCACACAACTCCCCTTGGTTTCTCTCCCTCACAAAGCTCCTCTTGGTTTCACTCCCTCACACAACTCCCATTGGATCTCTCATTCAGTATGTTGTAGTGAAGTCACTTTTTTTTTTTTAATTGCGTTTCTTGTATGAAAACAGAAAATTAATTTAAGGAAATAGTGTCATCATATTGATGTACGCAAAAACAACAATTGATGGACAGAATGCAGAACAATGTCATACATTCACCCCAGTACAGAGATCTGGGCCTAAATCCATCGTTTTTTGCTCACCATGCCATTCCAGTTTGAACCCAGCCATATGCAAATCAGTCTTGACCCTGTGCCCCATGGGAACAGTCCAGCCCGAACTGCCAAGCCAGGTCCTCCCTGGACTGGAAACAAGCATCCTAGGACCGGTTTCGGGCTTTCAGCCCTCATCAGCCAGGATAGCTTGATTCCAGTGGCATGGAGAGCACGGGACTCACGTCTGAGCATACCCGTCCCACTCGGGGTGACAAATGCAAAAACAACAATTGATGGACAGAATGCAGAACAATGTCATACATTCACCCCAGTACAGAGATCTGGGCCTAAATCCATCGTTTTTTTGCTCACCATGCCATTCCAGTTTGAACCCAGCCATATGCAAATCAGTCTTGACCCTGTGCCCCATGGGAACAGTCCAGCCCGAACTGCCAAGCCAGGTCCTCCCTGGACTGGAAACAAGCATCCTAGGACCGGCTTCGGGCTTTCAGCCCTCATCAGCCAGGATAGCTTGATTCCAGTGGCATGGAGAGCACGGGACTCACGTCTGAGCATACCCGTCCCACTCGGGGTGACAAATGCAAAAACAACAATTGATGGACAGAATGCAGAACAATGTCATACATTCACCCCAGTACAGAGATCTGGGCCTAAATCCATCGTTTTTTTGCTCACCATGCCATTCCAGTTTGAACCCAGCCATATGCAAATCAGTCTTGACCCAGTTCGTGCTGGACTGTTCCCATGAGGCACAGGGTCAGACTGATTTGCATATGGCCATGTCTGAACTGGGGTGGTGGAGTGAGCTAAAGAATGATGATGGATTAAACCCAGATCAGTTGACTGGGGGTGAGTGTTTGATTGGCTCAAACGTTCCGTCCATCATCCCCTTTTGTATCGCATCATATTGATGTACAGCACTGCACAGTCAATGAATGTATTTATTGTATAGTTAAACCATTACAAGTGTATCAGTGTGTTCAAAAGTTAATATGGGCAAATGATAACACCAGCATACGCAAAGATTGTCCTCTATAGCTCATAAAAATTGGCAATTTCTTAAATGATAAATAATTCAATTGTATTGCTTTATTAACCTTCCTGCTTCCTCAAATTTGCTTGAAAATGCACCATTTATCCACTCTTTTTTCAAAATTTTCTCGGGGGGGAACCCCCCCAAACCCCCCTTAGGATGTCCGAGCTCGCTCGCTCCGCTCGCTCGCCGCAGTGTAGTACAGCAATAAATTTACGCCCACCACTTTCAAATGTCACCAGCCACCACTGCTCCTCTGTAGCAGCTGATCAGCAGCCCACAACACCAGAACGAGTTGTGTGGCTGCCGGAACCCGATGCATGTGAGTACTGGTTCTGTTAAATATATCTTTAAAATATCAACTTACTTACTTGCATAGACTCGCAAATGGTACACTTACTTATGCCTTCTTTGTTGCGTGTAGGAGACATGCCACGTTAGTTCTCCAAAATGCATCCTACTGCTGAAAGCGTTACTATGGAAACAGAGGATTAGGACATAAGATGTTTTTTCTTTATTAATACGCTTCCAAGTTGGACATAAAAGCCATATTAGAAATTTCGTTCTCTCCTTCTGAACAAGAATTACTATGCTTCCTTTCAATGATTTCAGCATACATTGAAAGTGGCATATCTGTATAAAGAGGTTAAACGTGCACCCACCAACAAGCGTAGGGCGATTTCTTTTCTGTGGTATCAAGAAGTGAACTTTATGTCATACCACAAGATGGGGCAGAAACTTTTATCTGATGCACTGAAATTTCTCTCCGGAATTCAGGGTCTCCTCACCAGTGGTAATGAGAAACTCTTTGTGCCCCAGGGTTAGGGCATTCATCATCAACACACACTGGGACTAGAAAGTCTAGGTGTGGGACTAGAAAGCTGGGCTGGTCGTCCAAGACTGTCCGAACCATGCTTTCAGGGAGAGGGCTGCTAACTGCTTAGGAGGTGCATTGGAATTGCCCCTGCACAAGAAAGATACTGTAAGAAGAAGAGGAGTCGTGAATAGAATCAAAGCAGGACTACCGGCACCACTCTGCAAGGGTGAGGTCATGTTGTTTGTTTAGGAACTGCTCTGTAACTTTCTGCGTGCAGTTGGTGCACGTTCCCTAGGCAGCCACTGTAGCGGCAGTGATCACGATTTACTCAGCAGTCATCAATAACTGAAACTCGTAACACACTTTTACTAAAAATGTATATGGAGAATGCCTGATGGTTTTTAAAAAGACTTTCTCTAATTAATATACCTTATCGCAAACTACTACTGGTTTGTTTGCAATAAATCATCTGAAGAAATCAATTACATTTTCAAAAGGTAAATAAAGTTTCGGAAATTAATTTGGAAATAACATGGAAGGTCTGCATACTTTAAAATGTGATGGTATGAGCAAAATAAATATATTTGTTAAATTTGGCATGTCAGAAGGATTCAAACTTCCATGTAAAAATAAATGAGCCTACTTTCTTTTGATGTAGTATCCCCAGTTTTAACTTTTTGTATGCTAGGGAGCCTAGGTTCGCACAGAATCATGTGCCCTTCATTGCACCGACAGCTGCCGAGAAAGTAGGGAAAGGGCATATTTATAATACTGACCAGGATTTGATAATACTGCTATGGCAAAAAGCACAAGCTCTGAGACCTCCCAAACTAGGAAAAAAATTGTCCATCTTTCTCCACTTTCCCTTCTTAACCCAGTAGGATAGCTTTAGAATTAAAAGTCCTTTTCTAACTAGCCCCTTCCTTCCAACATCTGTTTTTGTTAATTCCTCTCCTCTCCCTCCCATCCATTAGCATCATCTGGTACTGTGCTTGGTTGCTGGCTGAGGAGTTCAAACTCTCCCCATATTGGTTTGGGACTAAGGCTAACATGTTTCCTACTGGAAGAATATACCCTACAAGTGTACATTGTTCAAGCCCCCGTAAAACTTATTAACACAAATGTCACTCAGCGTCACACACTTCCACGCCACACAATTTAACTCTACACATTTCCATTCCACACCACATAATTGGACAACAAACAACATATTACAACTCAACAACACAACTACATACATCCAATCCACACCACAGAATTCCACATCATGCCACATAATTCTACAACACACCACATAATTAAACTCCACAACATCCCACTCCACCACACAAAATGCCATTCCACATAATTACACTCTGACACACAATCCCACTCCACATAATTCAAGTACACTCAATACCACATAATTACTATCCACATATTTCCATTACACACCATGCCACATAATTCCACTACACAAATCCACACCAGACAATTCCACCACATACGATTCTCAAACTAACAATTCCAAGCCACATAATTCCACTCCACACCACATACATCCACTCCAATTCAAAACACATGGGTAAAAGACATTCTCATTTACAGCGCCTATACCTTTCTCTCTCACAAATGCGAGACCAATTTGCATTGGAAATGCTTGTTATATAATGGAACCACTATGCTTCCTCTCCAAAAGGACGGAATAATCCCATGTGCATAGCTGCAAGAGAACACCGGATAAAGGAAATGAGCCCATGCAGAACTGTCTTGTTTAATTATAGCTATCAGTAGATCGTCCAGGCCCATTGCCCCTGAGTAACTTGCCTCTTTAATGAAGCACTCTATTTCCTTACAGGAAAGAGGGCTGTGAGCTTTCCCCAAGGAAGACTCAGTAATTATCTCTGAATTAAACCTGATACTAGAGTTTGATGCATATAACTGTGAGATATATTGGGTCCAATCTGCTACTGATATTAAAATGGATTCAGCCTTAATCCTACAATCACAGTATTCGGCTATTAAAGCCCAATATTTACGTGAGTCACCAGAATGTGCAACCTCTCTCAGTTTAATCCACTTTAAATCCACCACCCTCTACATTCGGATGCCTTCATTCTAATTCTTACCCACTTCAATCTACTGATTTCCCTTTGCCTGGTCAATGACATCTGCTGAAATTGGTCCCTTACTAAGTCATTTAGCATCCGGTTTAACTATTTTACCTTCCACGAGGTGGCCACCGGGTGGTTAATGCCATTAGCTCGTTTCTTCCTTCCACATGATTTGAATGAAGCCAAATGCTTCTCAAACCAGGTAATAGGATTTTCCTTTTGGGACCAGAGCTCGCAATTTTAACAAGCCTCCCTAAACATGTCAAATTTTTATTAGACCAAAAGGTACGCCCATTTGTTTTGTTATACACGATATTATCGTCTCTGGGATTCCAGAGAGCCAGCGCCTTGAGTTCCAAGTTGACATCCACTGATAAAATACTGTGGTCACTCAAATTTGTCCTCAGTACCTTAAACTGAGTGCATGCTCCAAAGAGTTGATAAGATGCCACCATATAGTCAATTAGAGACTGGCCCGAGCATGAAAAGTGAGGGAGGCTGGGGAGTCCGCTGGGAATCTCCCATTTAAAATAACAAGATCATTAGTTCTTAGACAATCCAAAAACTCAACCCTCGCCTATCTGGTCTGATATGGCCAGGCAACGTTGTTTTAGGGATGGTCCATACATCTTCCACCTCCCGATTACAAAAGGCCAAAGAGGAACAGTCTGATATTTTGGCATTAGAATCTCCCAACACCATTGTCAATGTGCACTCTTCTGAGGTACACATTTTATGCACAAAAGAGAAAATGGATTCAACAAGTGAGTCAGACACCCTCCCAGGAGGAATATTTACGTTTACCAGTAGAAGAGTTGAATGCTGACCTCGTATAACATTACCCAAAGTCAGTTTAATGCACATACAAAGATTTGACAGATGGACAGGGGATTCCAATTTATACTGCCGCTAAGTAAAATAGCTAGACCTCCACTTGCATGACCTTTTACTGAGGGTTTTGCTGCACAACATAAGACAAACAAATTCTCAAAATTAAAATCTGCACAACTCCATGTTTCCTGAAGACAAATTATCTTTAGATCATATGTCATTAGGGAACTTAGCTTATGGGTAGGGTGTCCTACACCTGCCAGATTCCAGGACAGAATTTTTCCCACGGGGCTACCTCTGCAGCATAGGGAGTTTATAATATTTTCTTTGAAGCATTCAGTGAACCAGCTACTCAACTCGACTGGGCCAGCTCAACTTCCCGTCTGGGTTTGGTGACCCTTTGGTCCTCGTATCCCGCAATATTAATCACTCTTTTTCCTGTGATACTGCCAAACGAGATTTTAATATCTTTCAGATTTACAACCCCCTGCTATTGGATATTACTCCACCTAAGCCCTGGTGGTCTTTCTTATGGGATTCAGTCTAAGCGAAAACTGGCTCCTCAAATAGGAAAACATCAATCCCATTTTTCCTAAAATTATCAACATTGGCTAGGATTAACAGTGTGATTATCCCAGAGCTAAAGGTTACTCTGGAATTCGGGAGTACACTTCGAGGGTCTAAGAATACTCGCTCAATATCACTACTTGTTACCAATCTCAGGTCCTTGATTTCGGATAATAACTGCAAAAGGAAACTTCTATTAAGTGGACCCAGTTCTCTATCAAACAAGGAAGCAAAGATCAGAGTGTTAGATGCTTGTCCAGACCCACGTCCTGCTCATACCCTATCACTCTGCCTTTGCTCAACCCTAGATTCTGACATTTCTGCTAAAGGAGAAGTAATACCGGTCCACCCTTCGTAAAACCTCCCTGGATTAGGATCTATCCGTACAGGAAGAGTATCCATGTGAGAAAGGTTTGGGGGAAAACTATCCGCAATCCACCCTACCTCTGCCGGAACAACATTTACTTTTCCTGCTGTTCTCTCTGAGTCAACCAGGTCTATCCTTGTTTTATGGTTCTCCCATTCAGTGCCCAATCCCCACACCTTGCTGTTGCCAGTTATCCCAATACCCTCGTGCCCTTCCTCTTGCCCTAGTCCCCCAATGCAGGTACTTCTGTCATTATAGCGGGATTGAGAGGATATACTTCCAGGCGCCCCAATTCCTGACCAACAGGGGACCCAACAGACTTGGACTCATTTCCATTTTGTGACAAAGTGGCAGTATTGGGTTCCTCAGAGGCCATAGAAAACCTCAGTGTTTTTGGCTTATGTTTTGTAATACTCTGAGTCCTTTTCTTCTTCTCCTTCCGTAATATTAACCCATTACATTCTGAGCGAGAGGCACCCTCCCTATAGAGAAAAGCATCTTATTCAACCCTAGACTGTTTAACAAAGGGAAGGTCATTTGAGGGAGCTATATCACGAGACATACAGGTGATCTCTTTTTTAAAAATAGGCTAGATCAACGAAGAATTCTTAAGTGCTGATGCATTTGCGTTTTCCCCTAGAACAACAGGCAGAGGATACCCAGACAATTGATTTTCGGGGGTGGTACAAGACGTGTTATCTAACACAGGGATATCTCCGGGCAGCCCAGTTGAAAAATCCCCGGGTCATCTCAGGTTCCCACTTGGACTCCCATTTCCATTGTCACTATGTTAGTCTAGGTTGCCTGATATTTCAAATAATTGCCCGGTTCTGCCTTTCCTAAACAAGAACCGGCAGAGGTAAGGTACTGCACCCCCATTAGAATTGGGGACAGTGCGTCTAACACAGAATTAGCTGTTGATTTCTCTAACAAAGATAAAATTGATGAGAGAATGCTCTCCAAAGCAGAACATATATCAAAATTAGCCCTCCCTCCCCCATTCCCATTAACACCCTCATTCGTTAGTTGCCATATGTCTTGTGCCCCTTTATTTGGGGACGCCTCTAATTTCGATAGTCCCAATGAACATGAAAGAGAAACACTTGAAGGAGTACTGCTGTGTAAAGCTGCCATACGAGGACAACTGAAAGGACAGTCCGCTGACAGTCTCAAAGCCGATTCTTGGGCAACCAGTGATTTTAAATTGGCCTCCATTACTTGATTTTTTTCCATGTATATAGCAATGTCCGATAGTGTAAAATCCTCTAAATCCCCAGGATCAAAACTGCATTCATGCCCACGTTGCTCATTCAGAGACACCGAGAGAGCTTTTTCAGAGAAGACGGTCCTGATGATGACTCTGCAATATTTAAGGGGCCAGATATAACTACCGGGCTCATAGGCTCCAGCGTAACCACAGGCTCAGACAACAACTTAGTGCCAGCGCCGATTATTTCGGGATTCACCTTAACATCCTCTATGTCCATTTCCATTTCTTTGACCGCTACAGTTTAAGCACATTGGTCAGTAGGCTGGGTTGGAAGAGTGGGTTCCACTAAGTTCTGTGTGATTGACTTAAGCTGATGCGGAATTGTCAACTGAGAAAGAACC
Organism: Calotriton arnoldi; assembly: GCA_963921515.1. Taxonomy (NCBI): domain Eukaryota; kingdom Metazoa; phylum Chordata; class Amphibia; order Caudata; family Salamandridae; genus Calotriton; species Calotriton arnoldi. The sequence continues at coordinate 815,882 of CAWUFW010000597.1, read as the reverse complement.
ATAACTGTGCCCAGCTCATCTACATTAACCACACCAGTTCCTTATTACTTAGCACTTTATCCCTCAGCACTTTATCCCTCAGTCCCTTAGAGAACATGGACAATACAGTGGGATGGGATTTCAAGTGGGACAGATGGGCTTGGGGCTTCTTCCACCTAATCGTTTTTTAGCAATTTGGGGGAACTAAAGTAGTTGAGTGTAGGCCCAGCTGACCCTGAAGCTGACCCTGGTCCTGACCCTGAGGGTGCGATTAAACGATCAGATCGCAAGCACCTGGAGGGCATCTTCCACCTTCGAAAACTAAGTGGATCAATCACGAGTGACAACCTTACTACTCGTCCAGTATCACAGATGCAGCTGGTGCTCTTTGCCTTTCATTCTATGACGCTTTCCTTCTCAATCAGTCCATTCCACCTCCTCAAGAGTAAAGTGGACGTTTGCAAGACATGGGAGGGCGTGGGAGAGCAAGAAACTTAAAAATGAAATAAATGAACTAGGAGCAACCCCTCCAAAGAGGTGCAAGCCGCACCAACCTAGAGCTGGCTGCTTTCGCACCACCAAGGGGTTTGGTTGCGGCCTAGGCCTCCCCAGCGCACATGATACTCAGTGTATGTGTATGTGTCAGTATGTATCGATGACCAATCACCCTCCTCACTGTTGTATTCTTGCTAGACACTTGCTGCCACTCGCATGCCGCTTGCTTGCTGGATGTTTGCTGCCGCTTTCTTTTTCTCAGTCAAATCTTGGCATGCAATAGTCCAATGACTGTAATTATAGTTCTACTATCACAGCACTCTCAATAACAGGATGACTGTGATCCCTTGAATGGGGATAGAGCAGAAGATAGATAAGTGTACAACAAGTTAAGAGGTAACAGTGTATTCCCAGGCTCAAGCATAAACCCCAGAAGTCTTAACTTTTGATCTTGAACTTTTTCAGCTCAAGTCTGTAATATGCCCCAGCTCACCACTTACGGTGTATCATGAGACCAATGTCAGCAAAAACCCCCAAAAAACAACAAACAACCATCTCGAAAGACCAAAAACAATAAAAAATCAATTGAAAAAGACTCCTCTATACTGGTGAGAAAGAGAGGTATAAAAATAGGCACTGCACGGGGAGTGCGGCGTTAAAAGAGAAGGCAGAGGCACGACCCAACAAAATACCAAAGACAGGAGCGGAGTGGTCCTCCCCGATGCGCAAACCTCACCGGCCTAATGCCAGCCGTCTCCACACAGCAGGGAAAGGGATCGCAGCTCTAACTTTACCACCGCTACTTGCTGCTTATTTACGCTCGGCATTCACACGCCTCAAAAGTGGAGCGTACAAATGCCCCTCAACCCCAGCCTCTTGTGTCCTCCGCTCCTCTGCACCAGCAGTCCACAAAGCACCGAACATGGAGCACGGGGCCTCACAAACTCAATGCAGCTCCCATTCGCTCCTGCTGCGTCTACATCTGCTATGTCCACACATATCCCGTACAAACATATATTTGCCTTAGAGCCCTCGGTAGTGAAACTTGAAATTTGCAACTGCAATATCGACAGTATATGTCTACGATCTAGACAGAGGAGGCTGTATTCTGACCTTACAATTCATGATTCTCTTTTCTAACAACTATGAATTTGTTCTCTTGAGATTCACAGCTGTGTTACAGCCATCATTTCTAAAAGCCAGCCAATGTAGAATGATTCAGGGATTCATCCGGTAATCTTTGTACATTCTCAGGAAGCTGTACTGCATGACCCAGCTGTTTATTTTTGTAAATTGTGCCTGCTCCACAATGTCATCTATTGGTCGACATTTGTGTATTGTAGCAAAGTTTTATTAACCCTCATTTTATTCTTTAGATTCTTTAAATTCTTGGCATTTTTCCAATTCATATATCAGGATAGTACCTTGTTATTTCCTCATTGTTTAAATTATGATTTTTTTGGGTAGGACATTTTTGACAACTTTAGCTGTCTCATTCACACATAATATTGGTACATAGAGAGGCTTTTAGTCAGCAGGCCTCATCTATTGGTCTGCTGAATTTTCATTCACATTTTGCTTCCACTCACCAAAGTACACAGAATGGGTAAGTGAGTCAGCCTACTTTATCTGCTGGTTCCTTTCACTCTGAGTGATTACACATGCCTTGTGCACATTGTTCGCATCCTCATAAAATAGTTCATTTTTCTTCAGTGACAAAGTTCTTTCAAGGTGTGCTTTTATTGGAATGTATAATCTTCAAAAGCATGGCTTTTTATTTTGCCAGAACTTTGGTTGCCCTGATAGAAAGGTATTTACTTCCTTTCTCCTTTTTATCCACTTAAATGTCGAAGAAGTGATGTTCAGGTTCTCCGCATTACTTCTGGAATGCTGAGGACAGAAAGATCTCACACAAGTGAGTTACCATATTTATGGGTAGAAGTGTGGGAACGCTAGATGGTTGGAATGTTTTGAATCCCTGCAGATTCTGTAACTTCCCCTTTCAGAAATGTGAGGAAAATATTTGATTTTAGCCAAAATCTGAGGTTTGAATGCCATTCTGGATATGGAATCGTCATTGGCTCCATGCAAGTCACACCACCCTACACTCTCCTGGGTGTCCAAGCTGCACTTTTCTGGTTGTCTAGTTACCACAAAAATGTAGTATCTTTTCCTGGGTGGCTGCTGAAAGGGCCGCTTCTAATCGTTCTGGAACTTCTCTAGAGACACTCTCCAATGGCTCTTTATAGCAGCATGAAAGTGTGAAGGGGAGAAATCATTAAAGCACAGTCAATTTAGAAACTCTGACTCCGGATACATAATAACCAAAGGACAATTTAGGAAGGTCAGTTGGGTTTATTACAACGCCAAAAATAATTCGCAGAATCGGCCGTTTGTGAACGCAAAAAATGCTCTTCTGATGCAGCAAACCCTATTTTGCAATTCGGTAACCTGTTACCGAATCGCAAATGGGTTTGCGATTTGCTATTAGGAAGGGGCGTGTTTAGGGCGTCCCTTCCTAATACCGAAACGCATCGGTATGCATGTATGTTTTGCGACCGAAATGCAGTCGCAAAACATTCGCATTTTACCACCTACTTCAAGTAGGTGGTAACCAACTCGCAAATGGGAAGGGGTTGGGGACCCCTTCCCTTTACGAATGTCTGTAAATGCATTTTCTAAGAGCAGGCAGTGGTCCCACGGACCACTGCCTGCTCTTAGAAAATGAAAGGAAAAGTTTTCATTTTCTTTTTAGAAGCATCCCATTTTCCTTTAAGGAAAACGGGCTGCTTTAAGAAAAAAAGATTGCTTTATTTAAAAGCAATCACGGACGTGGTGGTCTGCTGACCCCAGCAGGCCACCATCCTCGTGATTTTTGCGATTCCTAGGTGGTCGCAAATTGCGACCTACCTCCTTAATATTCATGAGGTAGGTCATTTGCGATCCCCTAGGAATCGCAGAAAGTGTAAACACACTTTCATGCATTCCATTTTGCGATTTTCTAATTGTGAATCGCAAGAATTTGCAATTAGGAAATCGCAAAATGGATTGTTGATGCATCTGACCCTATAAAACTAAAAATAACATTAGAGTAGGGGTCTTACCAGAAGAAATTGAAGGATCTGATATGGTTTTGTACTTAAAGCCCAGGCTGGCGACAAAAATGGCTCTTTAGGCCTCTCAAAAATGTACACATTAGACCTGACATCAGAGTTCTGACGAGGCGACTGCCACTTGGAGCTTCCCCGCAGTTGGTAGCAGCTCACCTGCTTCACTTCAGAGACAGAAATTCCATCTCATTAAAAGCCTGCAACTTGTAAGGCTTACAAGTCAAAATATTGTCTCTGTTTTCACTGACCATACAGTCTCAGTCCAACGATAAGGAGCATCTTTTCTAGTGGTAAAACTATGCCTCTGAGAGGCAGGAATTCATTATATTTTATTGCTCCTGATGAGACTGAAAATAATCTATGGAGACACATCTTTATTCTTCGAAGAACATGGGGAAGTGGCTGGCTGGCTGGCTGTGCAGTAGTCAGTTTACCTCTGTGTGGCCATCCAAGCTTATAAGACCCAGAAGGAGAGAGCCTAGGAACATGTTTAAAAGACCCAGGAGTCAGACGCAAGCTGAGAGGGAAATGGCAGTTGCACCAATTGAGGCATGCCTGGTGAGGACATTTCGCAAGGATTATCTGGGAATCACCTTGCCAGACAAAACCTACCTGGACTATAATTTTGAGCCTTCCATGATGGAATACACTGAACTGCTTGTGGTTACACCTGGATCTGTTGACAACCTGTGAAAGAATAAGGTTTGAATATATGCAATTGGGGGTCCTGGAACAGGGATAATATTTTGATTTAATGAGCCTGACTATGAGTCAGTTGTAACAGGTGGTCAATGAGGGTGCCCCAAACAGAGTCGGACACCCCCTGCCACAATGAGCCCATCATCTAGATTGATGTAAAGGGGGAGGTTATTTGTTTTGTTTGAGTTTTTAGACAGAGAGCCCTTTCTACTCTGTCTTTGGGTGAGAGTCAGACACGGAACCCAATTTTGCCCTCAGATATAGTTTGAAAGGGATGGCAGAAATGCCTTGATTAAGGTGAAATTAAATGGTAGAGAGCTGAGAAGCATTCCTGCCTCAGATGTGGAGAAGCAGCTTTTACTCTCTAGTGTCTAAACAACGTGCAAGATGGCCACAGCCCTGTTTGCCTCTGGGAGAATTAAACTGTAATATTGATATTACTCTGGGCAGGTCTCATCTTTATTGACTAGAATAATCGCGGTAAGGGCAACCAATTTCCTGGGCTGGGAACTAATAGATCCATAGAGACTGCAACATTCTGTGGCCAAAGAGTACTTTTATACTTCTCTGTTTACAACGTGCATGCCTGATTGGTTCATATACTGTACTCCACTGATATGTGAGGCTCAATGATGATAATTCTCAAGCCAATTCAAACTGGAAAGGATATACATGCCAAATGTGATCTAAAGCACACATTAAGGGTAGTATAGGGGAAATATGGACAACCCTTTGATTGAGCAACAAGCTTATTGTGCCTTCATGGTAATGGTTTGTGATAGTCTTCACTCATACCAAACTATTTAACCTTTATCTTATGTTATAATTAATGAATTTGTGATGTAGTCACCAGTGGGCATTATGCTATCAGATGCCTGTCCACAAGTACGACACATATGATATGTATTTCAATGTTTTGATAAGATGTAGAATGAAAATGCCAATAAAAATGGTTTAGAAAATTGAAGAACCATGACGAAGAGCACCAGGAAAATAAGGGACACCAGTAGAACCAGAGCCATAAGGAAGACCTGGGCCACCAGAAGGATCCGGACCAACAAAAGGACCTGCACTAGCGGAGCCACAACCAGAAGAGTTAAAAGTCATTCTAGATGACATGAATGGAGCACACTTTTAGCTGCCTCTTGTTAACGGTTCCTAGTAATGCTTGTTAGGCAATGCCCACTTTTGATACCCACGCATTTTTCCATGTAAACCAATGATTCTATATATTTGCCTCAATCCAATTAACTTTATTATGATTTGGAACTCCCAAGAGTTCCACATAAAATATGCAAGGAGAGCTCCAATATACCAAATCATACAGGACTTAATAACAGGGTAAAATACATTCGAGGACCTGACAGTTACAAAATTCTGAGCAGCATTAGGCAAAACTGAAAATAACTCCACATATAATAAAAGTACGTGATGTATAAAGTGCAAGTGCACAAATATAGAAGCAATTGCACAAATCAATTATAATACAGTACTTAGGGCCCGATGTACGACGCTTGCATTTTGCGAGTTGCAAATTACGTCAAATTGCGACTCGCAATTTGCAACTCGCAAAATGCAATGTACAACAGTGTCTCAGACACTGTTTGCGATTCCCAATGGGGTGCAAATTGCATTCCTCATCAATATTCATGAGGCAAGCGCAATTTGCGACCCCAATGGGAATGGCTAGCACTCACAGGGATGGTGGCCTGCTTTTTAAATAAAGCAGTTTTTTTTTTAAATGCAGCCCATTTTCCTGAAAGGAAAACGGGATGCATTAAAAAAAGAAAAATGAAACTTATCAGTTTCATTTTATAAGGGCAGGAAGTGGTCCCTGGGACCACTGCCTGCTCTTATAAAATATTTTCACACCCATTCACTAAGGGGAAGGGGTCCCCTGGGGACCCCTTCCCGTTTGCGAGGGGCTTACCACCCTTTTGAAAAGGGTGGTAAACTGCGAGTGTTTTGTGACCGCAAAACAATCATACATTGGTGTGAGACTCGCTATTAGGAAGGGACGCCCCTGGCACACCCCTTAGTAATAGCGAGTCAAAACCATATTTTGTGAGTCGCTAATAGGTTAGTGTTAGAACTGGGGGTCTCTAGTTGGCAATGGTTTGCACCTTTGTCCAAATAGGGACCCTTGCTTCTAGTCAGGATAAGGGGGAAACACTCCTAAAATAACCCCTGCTCACCCCCTGGTAGCTTGGCACGAGCAGACAGGCTTATCTCAGAGGCAGTGTGTAAAGCATTTGTGAACACATACAGTAATACAGTGAAAACACTACAGATGGACACCACACAGGTTGTAGTATAAAAAATAAGTATTCTTTATATAGACGTATCACAAGACCCAATAGCAAAAATCCACAATACAGTACTCAAAAATAGACTTAAAATGATAGAGACAGTTCACGTTATCGTCAAAAATAGGATAGTCAATCAAATAAAGCTTGTAGCAACAAATAACTCCACTTGGAGTTATCACGACGTCGTGACCGGTGGAAATCCCAAAGTACGGCGCCGACCGCGAGGTGCGCGGCGTCGGGCCCGGAGTCGAGCAGACCCCCAAAGAACAGTACCTGGAATTCGATGAAAACAAAGACGGTGCACGGCGTCGGGGAGGTGATGCTTCGTTGGCGCCGGCGGCGTCGGTTCCTTACGACCCCAGGGGAGGTGATGTCTCGGTTCCTTACTGCAGCGCAGGGAGGTGAGGCGTCGGTTCCTTACTGTGTCGGGGAGGTGACGTCACGGATGGCGGCGAGGCGTCGGTTCCTTACGATGGTGCGGCGTCGATGGATTCGGGGTCACCCACGTCGAGGATCGGCTCCGCGATGATGAAGCCCTGGCGTCGGGGAAGTCGGGGCTGCGGTGCGAGTCGGGACGGTGCGTCGTGAGCGTCACGAGCGGTGTCCTCGGCTCCGGTGCAGGCAGCGGCCTCGATGACGGCTTCGGAGTCGATGTCGCACGGCGTCGGCAGGCGTCGGGCCTACGGTGCAAGTCGGGGCGGTGCGTCGTGCTCTTCACGAGCGGTGCCCACGGCTTCGGTGCAGGTTACGGCGTCGCTCGCCGGCGTCGGTGTTGCAATTTCCCTCTGTTAGCAGCTAAAACAGCAGTTCCAGATGCAGGCAAACAGAAGGGGTGAAGTCTTTGTGTCCCTGTGACTTCAGGCAGGAGGCAAGCTCAGTTCAAGCCCTTGGAGATTCCCTTCTTCAAGATGACAAAGCACAGCAAAGTCTTTTCTCCTGTCCTTGGCAGAAAGCAACCACTGCAGGCCAACCCCAATCAGCAAAACAGCACAGGGGCAGTACTCCTCCTTCAGCTTCTCCGGTTCTTCTCCTTGGCAACAGGTTTCTTGATTTCCCAGAAGTGATCTAATTTCCTAGGGGTCTGGGTCCCCTTTTTATACACAGTTTTCCTTTGTTCTCTGAAGGCAGAGAGGCCTCTGCCTAGTCCAAAACCAGTTCTGGTCAGTCCTGGAGCACTTTGTTTTTCTGACTCCTTCTTTCCTTTGTGAGTGAGGGGCAGAGCCATCAGACGCCCGGCAGGAGGTGGAGCCAGCATTGTGGAAGGCAGGCACAGCCCTATTCAGACCCAGGTGCAACTCCTCCCTCCACTCTGGATGCAGACCTTCCTATTCAGCCCTGTGCTGACTCACCCTGTCTCCTGTAGCCACCCCCAGCCCCTGTCACTCAATCTCCAGACAAGGAATACACAACCTAGCAGAGGCAGGCTTGGAAGTTTAGGCAAGAAAATACCCACTTTCTAAAAGTGGTATTTTCAAACACAGAATGTTAAAACCAACTTCACTAAAAGATGTATTTTATCATTCTGAGTTCAGGCATACTAAATTCGTTTTTCTACCATGTTCCCTGGGTCAGTTCTGACTATAAAGTGTAATAGTCAGTCTGCCCATTCTGGCCTATGGGGAGCAGGTAGCCTTGCAATAGTGAAAAACGAAAATGGCTGTAATTCACTATCAGGACATGCCACACACACCAGGGCATGTCCTACCTTATACTTACAATGCACCCTGCCCTTGGGCCTACCTTAGGGGTGTCTGATATGAAGATAAGGGAAGGTTTAGGGACTGGCAAGTGGGTGCACTGGCCAAGTCGACATGGCAGTCACAGACTGCACACAGGCTCTGCAATGGCAGGCCTGAGACATATTTTACAAGCCGCTTCTGTGGGTGGCACAACCAGTGCTGCAAGCCCACCAGCGGCATTGGATTTACAAGCCCTGGGCACACTCAGTGCACTGTACTAGGGACTGACAAGTAAACCAATCATCCAATCATGGAGTCACTAATCCATAACACAATTTACAGTAGGGAGCACTTGCACTGTGGCACTGAACAGCAGTGGCACAGTGCCCAAAAGCATCTAAAACCAGCAAAACATAAGAGGCAACAGCAAAAAAATGGAAGGGAAACCCACGCCAATGGTGCCAAGTCTAACACGTGTCCCCTCCAGCTGAAATGTGGGGAGAACTACCCTTCCTCCTGGGAGTTCTCATCACTAAGGCGGAAAAATCTGGACAGACCATCAGCATTGGCGTGTTCTGTACCAGGGCGGTGTTCCACCGTGAAGTCCATCCCCTGTAGGGAAATGGACCACCTCAACAGTTTTGGGTTCTCACCCCTCATCTGCATTAACCATCTGAGGGGCCTGTGGTCTGTCTGAACCCGGAAGTGAGTCCCAAACAAGTATGGTCTCAACTTCTTCAGTGCCCAGACCACAGCAAATGCCTCACGTTCAATCGCACTCCACCTCTGTTCCCGTGGGAGTAACCTCCTACTAATAAAGGCTACAGGTTGGTCTAGGCCCTCCTCATTCATCTGTGAAAGCACAGCCCCAACACCATGCTCTGAAGCATCTGTCTGCACAATGAATTCCCTTGAGAAGTTGGGCGCCTGAAGCACGGGCGCCGTGCACATGGCAGATTTCAGGGCATCAAAAGCCTTTTGGCAGGCATCAGTCCAGTTCACTTTCCTGGGCTGCTTCCTGGAAGTCAGCTCAGTCAAGGGTGCAACAATGTTGCCATACCCCTTGACAAACCTCCTGTAATACCCGGTGAGTCCTAAGAAGGCTCTCACCTCTGTCTGGGTTTTGGGGGTTCCCAAGCCAGGATGGTATCTATCTTGGGTTGTAGGGGCGCCACCTGGCCGCTCCCAACCTGGTGTCCCAAGTACACCACAGAACCCTGCCCGATCTGGCACTTACTCGCCTTGATCGTGAGGCCTGCCCTCCGCAGCGCCTTCAACACTTCCCAGAGGTGGTGCAGATGTTCCTCCCACGTGGCGCTGAACACTGCAATGTCATCCAGGTAGGCGGCACTGAAATCCTCCAGCCCAGCCAACACCTGGTTGACCAACCTCTGAAAGGTGGCAGGGGCATTCTTCATCCCAAAGGGCATCACCCGGAATTGGTAGTGCCCATCTGGTGTGGAGAATGCTGACCTCTCTTTGGCCCCATCAGTTAAGGCGATCTGCCAGTATCCAGACGTTAGATCAAACGTGCTGAGGTACCGGGCAGCCCCTAACCGATCAATGAGCTCATCAGCTCTGGGGATGGGGTGCGCGTCAGTCCTGGTGACTGAATTGAGTCCTCGGTAGTCCACACAGAACCGGAGTTCGGGTGTGGCACCAGGCGCGGCAGCCTTTGGGACCAAGACCACTGGGCTGGCCCAAGGGCTGTTAGAGGACTCAATCACCCCTAAGGCAAACATCTTGGAGACCTCCTCCTTGATGCAAGCTCTCACCCTGTCAGTCACTCTGTAAGTTTTGTGCTTCACAGGAGGACTGTCCCCAGTGTCCACATCATGGATGCACCATTCAGTGATACTGGGAGCCAGGGAGAACAGATCAGAAAACTGCCCCAACAGTTGGCGACAGTCATTCTGCTGCTCCGGGGTCAGGGTGGGAGAGAGGTTCACACCATCCACTGACCCATCTTGCTCTTTTGCATACAGGAGGTCAGGAAGAGGTTCAGTCTCCTCTTCCATCCCAGCATCTGTTGCTAAGAGCATGCCCACTTCAGACCTCTCAAAGTGGGGCTTCAGGCGGTTCACATGCAGGACCCGCAAGGGGTTCCTGGGAGACTGCAAGTCCACCAAGTAGGTGACTTCACTCTTGCGCTCCACCACCTCAAATGGTCCGGTCCACTTATCCTGGAGCGCACAGGGCTCCACTGGGGCCATGACCCACACCTTTTGTCCAGGCTGAAACTCGATCAGAGTGGCATTCTGATCATGCCAACGTTTCATCTCTTCCTGGCTGGCTTCCAGATTCGCCTCAGCGAGTTGTCTGAAACGCCGAGTCTGGTTTCTGAAGGCCAGCATGTAACTAAATACATCCTGGGGAGTTTTCCTGGGAGCTTCCTCCCAGCCTTCCTTGACCAGACTCAGAGGTCCTCTTACAGGATGGCCGTACAGCAGTTCAAAGGGACTGAACCCTAAGGACTTCTGGGGCACCTCTCTGTAAGCAAAGAGCAGGCATGGCAAGAGGACGTCCCACTTACGCCTCATGGGTTCTTCCAGACCCATAATCATGCCCTTAAGGGTCCGGTTGAATCTCTCAACCAGCCCATTACCTTGGGGGTGGTAAGGAGTGGTGAACTTATAGGTTACACCACACTCCTGCCACAGGGACTTCATATACTTGGAAATGAAGTTGGTACCACGGTCAGACACCACCTCCTTGGGGAACCCCACACGGGAGAAAATCCCCATCAGTGCACGTCCCACCACGGGGGCCGTCACTGTCCGAAGAGGGATGGCTTCCGGGTACCGGGTGGCATGGTCCACCAAGACCAGGATGAACCTGTTGCCCATGGCTGTCTTGGGATCCAGAGGCCCCACAATGTCAATACCCACCCTCTCAAAGGGGGTGCTGACAACAGGGAAAGGTTGGAGAGGAGCCTTGTGCTTCCTCCCACTCTTACCACTTGCCTGGCAAGTCTGACAGGTCCTGCAATGAGTATCTGAACTCTTGCGCATTTGGGGCCAATGAAAGTGGGTGACAAGCCTTTGAAAGGTCTTGTCTTGCCCCAAATGTCCTGCTAAAGGCACATCATGAGCCAGACCCAGTAGGAAGGCTCTGAAGCGCTGGGGTACCACCAGCACACGGGCTGACCCAGGCTCAGCAACCTTAGGCTCACTATACAGGAGACCATTCTCCCAGTAGATCCAGTGTGATCCAGACTGATCACCTGCTGCCTGGCTTGCAGCCTGTTGCCGCAAGCCCTCAAGAGAAGGGCACTTCTTCTGCTCCTCGCAGAACTCTTCCCTGGAGGGGCCTCCTTCCTGCTGCCAATGGGTCAGCTCAGGCAGGTCCCCCAGTTCAGCCACTTGTTCCCCTGTAGGTTCCAGGGCATCCCCCTCAAGGTCTGCCTCCTCCTGGACCGTGGGAACTTCGGGGGCCGGTTTCCCGCGCCCCCTGCCTCCTCTCTTTAAGGCAGGCACCTGGGCCCTTCTTCCAGGCTCCAGGTCCTCTTGAATACCCTTACCGGCTGCCATTGACCGAGTGGTCACACACGCCCACTCTGGCAGACCCAACATCTCCAAATGAGACCTCCGCTCCACCTTCGCCCAAGGGGAGCTCTCCAAATCATTGCCTAGCAGACAGTCAACAGGCATGGCTGGCCTCACAGCTACTTGAAGGCTACCTGAGACCCCCCCCACTCAAAGGGAACCTGGGCCACCTTGCAGTGGCTCTCTGAGTTGTCAGCGGCAACTACAGGGTAGAATACGTTGGGGACCACCTGCTCCTCAGACACCAGCCGACAACTGACAGCTGTCACACTGGCCCCGGTGTCTCTCAGAGCCTCCACCCTATGGCCATTGATGGTCACCCACTGCCTGTATTTCTTAGTGTTATCAGGCAGCTGGGTCCTAGGGACCACCTCACTGTCTCCTAAAGAGACCAGGGACATCTCTGCGGGACCCCACCCACCTTGGGCACCCAACTCCTCCCCCAGGGCTACACTAGCCATCTGCCGGGGTGGTGCACCAGTGGGTGCAGTGGTCACAGTATTGGGGCACTTGGGACTTCCTACAAAGTGACCCACCTGACCACAACTAAAACATGCTTTGGGCCCCTTCTGAACAGACTTATCTGTTGGGACCCATGGTCTTTTCTCAGTGGGAGGCTGGGAACCCTTACCTTGGTTCCCTTGGGGTTTACTTTGGGGCCCTTTTGGAACTCCTTCTGTTTACCCTTGTCCCCCCACTCTTCTGCTGGGGACCCTGCCCACCTTTGGCGGAGTCTCCCACAAGACCCTTGTGGACCCGGGTACTGACCCAGCGGTCCGCCTCCTCAGCAAGCTTTCTAGGATTAGTTAGCTTACTGTCAACTAGGTGCTGGCGTAGCTCTGGAAAACAACTACTGGACAAGTGCTCCCATGCGATTAAATCATAGAACTCCTGTAAGTCATTTACTTTGCTACCCTTCACCCATCCATCCAATGCTCTGCAAAAATAAGACACATACTCCACCCAGGTACTAGACTCCAGCTTTTTGCAGTTCCTAAACTTCTGCCTATAAAGCTCTGGAGTTAACCCATACCTTGCCACTAAAGCTTCCTTCAGGTGGGCATAGGACATCTGATCCACTGTGGGCAAGGCTAGCAAGGTTTCCCTTCCCTCACCTGCAAAGCGGCCCCACAACCCCGCTCCCCAATCCTTCTCAGGGACCCGGTGTGATGTCATGGCGATCTCATATGCTTTAAACCATTGCCCAATGTCCTCCCCCTTCATGAAATCCTTAATAACCTCCTTGGGGATGTACACTCTACTTTCTACAGGCACTGGAGGTGTGCTGCCACCAGAGGGAGTGATTTCTAGGCTCCTAGCCTTTAGCTCTAGCTCCCTCACCACTCTCTCATGCTCTAAAAGCATCTTCTTTTCTTCCATGGCCAACCTCTTACTTTCTAACTCCAATTTCTTATGCTCAAGGCTATCATGGCTTCCCTGTTTCAGTTTGGCCATCTCCATTTCATGCATCCTGCTTTTGTCCCTGTCCTCCAGCTCCTCTGGAGACAGGCCCTTTGAGAAACACTGCTGCCCTCCCTGGAAGGCGCTCTCCTCCCAGTTAAGCCCAATGGCCCCTCAAGCTGCCCATCTAAATTCTCTGCCTCTTCCACAGGCTCCTCGGACTGCCCACTGGCATTCCGTGCTTCCAACCAGGCTCTCAGTGCCTTGTGAAACTCCTCCTTCCTGGTGAGGCCTCTCATAGAGATTTTAAACTTTTTGCAAACAGCTTTGAGTTCTGGCACAGTGTAGGTATCAACCCTATCTTCTTCAAATTCAATATCTGCAGGTGCAATGGATCCTTTTTTGCTCATGGTGAAAATTGGCAGTTCTCAACAAAAATAAAGGTTCCAAGGAAAAAAAAGTCCTATCAAAGGTATGTGGTCGCGTATTGGTCTGCACTCACTAGTAGTGTACACCAATCACTGTATATGAATCACAAATGCAAGTCCAAATCCTCACCGCTGACCACCAATGTTAGAACTGGGGGTCTCTAGTTGGCAATGGTTTGCACCTTTGTCCAAATAGGGACCCTTGCTTCTAGTCAGGATAAGGGGGAAACACTCCTAAAATAACCCCTGCTCACCCCCTGGTAGCTTGGCACGAGCAGACAGGCTTATCTCAGAGGCAGTGTGTAAAGCATTTGTGAACACATACAGTAATACAGTGAAAACACTACAGATGGACACCACACAGGTTGTAGTATAAAAAATAAGTATTCTTTATATAGACGTATCACAAGACCCAATAGCAAAAATCCACAATACAGTACTCAAAAATAGACTTAAAATGATAGAGACGGTTCACGTTATCGTCAAAAATAGGATAGTCAATCAAATAAAGCTTGTAGCAACAAATAACTCCACTTGGAGTTATCACGACGTCGTGACCGGTGGAAATCCCAAAGTACGGCGCCGACCGCGAGGTGCGCGGCGTCGGGCCCGGAGTCGAGCAGACCCCCAAAGAACAGTACCTGGAATTCGATGAAAACAAAGACGGTGCACGGCGTCGGGGAGGTGATGCTTCGTTGGCGCCGGCGGCGTCGGTTCCTTACGACCCCAGGGGAGGTGATGTCTCGGTTCCTTACTGCAGCGCAGGGGAGGTGAGGCGTCGGTTCCTTACTGTGTCGGGGAGGTGACGTCACGGATGGCGGCGAGGCGTCGGTTCCTTACGATGGTGCGGCGTCGATGGATTCGGGGGTCACCCACGTCGAGGATCGGCTCCGCGATGATGAAGCCCTGGCGTCGGGGAAGTCGGGGCTGCGGTGCGAGTCGGGACGGTGCGTCGTGAGCGTCACGAGCGGTGTCCTCGGCTCCGGTGCAGGCAGCGGCCTCGATGGACGGCTTCGGAGTCGATGTCGCACGGCGTCGGCAGGCGTCGGGCCTACGGTGCAAGTCGGGGCGGTGCGTCGTGCTCTTCACGAGCGGTGCCCACGGCTTCGGTGCAGGTTACGGCGTCGCTCGCCGGCGTCGGTGTTGCAATTTCCCTCTGTTAGCAGCTAAAACAGCAGTTCCAGATGCAGGCAAACAGAAGGGGTGAAGTCTTTGTGTCCCTGTGACTTCAGGCAGGAGGCAAGCTCAGTTCAAGCCCTTGGAGATTCCCTTCTTCAAGATGACAAAGCACAGCAAAGTCTTTTCTCCTGTCCTTGGCAGAAAGCAACCACTGCAGGCCAACCCCAATCAGCAAAACAGCACAGGGGCAGTACTCCTCCTTCAGCTTCTCCGGTTCTTCTCCTTGGCAACAGGTTTCTTGATTTCCCAGAAGTGATCTAATTTCCTAGGGGTCTGGGTCCCCTTTTTATACACAGTTTTCCTTTGTTCTCTGAAGGCAGAGAGGCCTCTGCCTAGTCCAAAACCAGTTCTGGTCAGTCCTGGAGCACTTTGTTTTTCTGACTCCTTCTTTCCTTTGTGAGTGAGGGGCAGAGCCATCAGACGCCCGGCAGGAGGTGGAGCCAGCATTGTGGAAGGCAGGCACAGCCCTATTCAGACCCAGGTGCAACTCCTCCCTCCACTCTGGATGCAGACCTTCCTATTCAGCCCTGTGCTGACTCACCCTGTCTCCTGTAGCCACCCCCAGCCCCTGTCACTCAATCTCCAGACAAGGAATACACAACCTAGCAGAGGCAGGCTTGGAAGTTTAGGCAAGAAAATACCCACTTTCTAAAAGTGGTATTTTCAAACACAGAATGTTAAAACCAACTTCACTAAAAGATGTATTTTATCATTCTGAGTTCAGGCATACTAAATTCGTTTTTCTACCATGTTCCTGGGTCAGTTCTGACTATAAAGTGTAATAGTCAGTCTGCCCATTCTGGCCTATGGGGAGCAGGTAGCCTTGCAATAGTGAAAAACGAAAATGGCTGTAATTCACTATCAGGACATGCCACACACACCAGGGCATGTCCTACCTTATACTTACAATGCACCCTGCCCTTGGGCCTACCTTAGGGGTGTCTGATATGAAGATAAGGGAAGGTTTAGGGACTGGCAAGTGGGTGCACTGGCCAAGTCGACATGGCAGTCACAGACTGCACACAGGCTCTGCAATGGCAGGCCTGAGACATATTTTACAAGCCGCTTCTGTGGGTGGCACAACCAGTGCTGCAAGCCCACCAGCGGCATTGGATTTACAAGCCCTGGGCACACTCAGTGCACTGTACTAGGGACTGACAAGTAAACCAATCATCCAATCATGGAGTCACTAATCCATAACACAATTTACAGTAGGGAGCACTTGCACTGTGGCACTGAACAGCAGTGGCACAGTGCCCAAAAGCATCTAAAACCAGCAAAACATAAGAGGCAACAGCAAAAAAATGGAAGGGAAACCCACGCCAATGGTGCCAAGTCTAACAGTTAGCGACTCGCAAAATATGGTTTGTACATGGGGCTGACCTATTTTGCAGTCGCAAACGGGCCAAATTCCCATTTGCGACTGTAAAAACTGGTCGTACATCTGCCCCTAAGTCAGTACAAATGGCTGTATACCATTTAAATACTCTAACAACTTCAACTGTACACGTTAATACCTGAGCTAAACACAATGTAATAATAATCTCAAAAAAATATTTTAAAATTGTTTAAAAAGCTAGAAGCATATCAGCAACAGCCGGCGATAATTATCGTTAGCGCGCTTAGCGCGAGGATAATTATCGCCGGCTATCGCTGGGTTTTATCGCGGAGATAGCGCGCTATCAGCGACGCTTATCTCCAAAGCGATAACAATTCCAGAGTTAGCTGCCAAATGTGCGATTATCGCTGGAAATCCAGCGATAATCGCACAACGATTGGCGATACGTTGTTGATAGGGGAGGGCAGACTTAGCCATTATATCCACCTTCCATTGGATTTAATGGCTAAGTCAGATTGAAAGCAGGCATAAGAAAAGTAGCGATAAGCGCGGTTAGCGCTACTTTTCTTATAGCTATGCAAGTTAGCGGGAGGTTTGTTGATAGGAGAAATGTCGGTTAGCAACATTTCTCATGTTATTTTGGTGCGGAACACCCACTTTGCATCTCATTAGAGATGCAAAGCTGGGCGTTGAGGGAAAGGGCGCTAAGGCAAGGATTCACGCGATAGCGTGACCTTGCTGATAATGCAATAAAATTATCGCGGGGCCTTGATGATATGCCCCTAAATTTTTTAAAACATACTGGTAAGTTGAGAGGAGCCCAAACTCGAGCCGATGGTCGCTATGGTGGCTGCGCGATTCAGGTTACAAATTTGGCACCAAATGCGCCCTTCCACCGTCTCAAAAAAGTCCCACTGCTGTTCATCCCCTGATTCACAAGTGTAACTCAATACTGGTGGGATTTTAATTTTGTAAACTGATAAAACATGTGCAAAATGTATTTTCCCACAGCATTAATATAACCTACCAATGTCAGAGGCCTGAGGTATTGCCTTACTTCTGCACTGGCCAATGTGATCACTACTAGAGCACTTGCTTGAAAAAATTCTTCCTAAGTACGGGTACAACTTCACTAAGTCAAGTTTATCTTTCCCCAGTAACCAATACATATTTTTTCTAACCCTAAATCCCTGAGACATAAAAAACATAATTTTACTTTTTCAGGTATTTATTGTTAGGAAATGATCATCAGAGTAATGGCCTAGCTCGTTGAGATGCCTTTGTAAACCTATCAGAGTTAAATCTAACAGGATGGCGTAAAGTAGACAGCCAATTTCATTGTTCCTAATTTCGGTGAGTACCCTTTACAATGCCCCACCCTACTCGGCAAGTCATTACTATAAAGAGGGAAAAGAAGAGGAGCTAGTAAGCACTCTTGCTTCAACCCATAATGGGTCTCCACTTTACTCGACAGGCCCTGGTTGCCTCCCATCAGGACCTGTTTCCAAGTTGAGGAATGCAATGCAATGACCAATCTGAGCAAATGCGTGGAAATCCCCATTGCAGGCAATTTCCTCCACAGCATCCCTCGGTCAGCCCGGTCGAAAGCCGTGGCGAAATCTATAAAGCCAGCGTACAAGGCCATTCCCTTGCCTATTGGATATTTTTCCATCAAGGTTTGCAGGCCAGTGATGTTATGTAAAGTGCCACACTGCTTACGAAACCCCACTTGCTCTGCAGGTACGAGTCATTACCAAAAGCCCAATCCTGACAGTGAAGAAGTATGCTCTTAGCAAACAGTTTTCCGGTTGCATCCAGTAATGTTTTAGGGCCCTTTAGGTCGAGCCTGAGCCAGCGCGCAAGAGCTGCTCTGGGGATGATCTGTGGTAGTTCAGTACAGGAGAGAAGCCACGCCCACTTCTCCCTCTTATATCTGTCATTGGCTTGTGTCTTTGTCCTTCGTAAACGCTGTGTTCTGATTCCTGAATAGGCTTGTTAGTCCCTCCTTAGTACGGACGTGTCGTCATTTGAAACCTCCCATGGCTACTGCCCCTTTACTTCGTTGTTACATGTAGGTGTACTATTTTTTTAACATGGCCCCTGCTTCACTTGCAGCCATGCAACGCTTTTTTCACCATTGCTGTGAAAGCGCATCGCTTTAATTTTATTTGCGGGCGCTGCGCTTTTTTCACCATTGCTCGCCGACCTCCATTTTTTAACAATGCTTAAATTTACATCAGCGCAGCCCCAATTTTACAAGCGCTGCACTTTAATTTTATTTGCAGCTTCAAAGCTGCATCTGCTCCCCTCCAGCCACCAAAATAGGCTGCCCATTTGACGCTCCTCCCACGTCTTCACCAGCGGCAAAAGCCTCTTCCGGCCATAGTGATCAGCCGCTGTGCCGGGCTCCGACCTGCCCTACTCCCCTCCTCCTCTGTAACAGATAACTCTGATACTAGAGTTTGATGCATATAACTGTGAGATATATTGGGTCCAATCTGCTACTGATATTAAAATGGATTCAGCCTTAATCCTACAATCACAGTATTCGGCTATTAAAGCCCAATATTTACGTGAGTCACCAGAATGTGCAACCTCTCTCAGTTTAATCCACTTTAAATCCACCACCCCTCTACATTCGGATGCCTTCATTCTAATTCTTACCCACTTCAATCTACTAATTTCCCTTTGCCTGGTCAATGACATCTGCTGAAATTGGTCCCTTACTAAGTCATTTAGCATCCGGTTTAACTATTTTACCTTCCACGAGGTGGCCACCGGGTGGTTAATGCCATTAGCTCGTTTCTTCCTTCCACATGATTTGAATGAAGCCAAATGCTTCTCAAACCAGGTAATAGGATTTTCCTTTTGGGACCAGAGCTCGCAATTTTAACAAGCCTCCCTAAACATGTCAAATTTTTATTAGACCAAAAGGTACGCCCATTTGTTTTGTTATACACGATATTATCGTCTCTGGGATTCCAGAGAGCCAGCGCCTTGAGTTCCAAGTTGACATCCACTGATAAAATACTGTGGTCACTCAAATTTGTCCTCAGTACCTTAAACTGAGTGCATGCTCCAAAGAGTTGATAAGATGCCACCATATAGTCAATTAGAGACTGGCCCGAGCATGAAAAGTGAGGGAGGCTGGGGAGTCCGCTGGGAATCTCCCATTTAAAATAACAAGATCATTAGTTCTTAGACAATCCAAAAAACTCAACCCTCGCCTATCTGGTCTGATATGGCCAGGCAACGTTGTTTTAGGGATGGTCCATACATCTTCCACCTCCCGATTACAAAAGGCCAAAGAGGAACAGTCTGATATTTTGGCATTAGAATCTCCCAACACCATTGTCAATGTGCACTCTTCTGAGGTACACATTTTATGCACAAAAGAGAAAATGGATTCAACAAGTGAGTCAGACACCCTCCCAGGAGGAATATTTACGTTTACCAGTAGAAGAGTTGAATGCTGACCTCGTATAACATTACCCAAAGTCAGTTTAATGCACATACAAAGATTTGACAGATGGACAGGGGATTCCAATTTATACTGCCGCTAAGTAAAATAGCTAGACCTCCACTTGCATGACCTTTTACTGAGGGTTTTGCTGCACAACATAAGACAAACAAATTCTCAAAATTAAAATCTGCACAACTCCATGTTTCCTGAAGACAAATTATCTTTAGATCATATGTCATTAGGGAACTTAGCTTATGGGTAGGGTGTCCTACACCTGCCAGATTCCAGGACAGAATTTTTCCCACGGGGCTACCTCTGCAGCATAGGGAGTTTATAATATTTTCTTTGAAGCATTCAGTGAACCAGCTACTCAACTCGACTGGGCCAGCTCAACTTCCCGTCTGGGTTTGGTGACCCTTTGGTCCTCGTATCCCGCAATATTAATCACTCTTTTTCCTGTGATACTGCCAAACGAGATTTTAATATCTTTCAGATTTACAACCCCCTGCTATTGGATATTACTCCACCTAAGCCCTGGTGGTCTTTCTTATGGGATTCAGTCTAAGCGAAAACTGGCTCCTCAAATAGGAAAACATCAATCCCATTTTTCCTAAAATTATCAACATTGGCTAGGATTAACAGTGTGATTATCCCAGAGCTAAAGGTTACTCTGGAATTCGGGAGTACACTTCGAGGGTCTAAGAATACTCGCTCAATATCACTACTTGTTACCAATCTCAGGTCCTTGATTTCGGATAATAACTGCAAAAGGAAACTTCTATTAAGTGGACCCAGTTCTCTATCAAACAAGGAAGCAAAGATCAGAGTGTTAGATGCTTGTCCAGACCCACGTCCTGCTCATACCCTATCACTCTGCCTTTGCTCAACCCTAGATTCTGACATTTCTGCTAAAGGAGAAGTAATACCGGTCCACCCTTCGTAAAACCTCCCTGGATTAGGATCTATCCGTACAGGAAGAGTATCCATGTGAGAAAGGTTTGGGGGAAAACTATCCGCAATCCACCCTACCTCTGCCGGAACAACATTTACTTTTCCTGCTGTTCTCTCTGAGTCAACCAGGTCTATCCTTGTTTTATGGTTCTCCCATTCAGTGCCCAATCCCCACACCTTGCTGTTGCCAGTTATCCCAATACCCTCGTGCCCTTCCTCTTGCCCTAGTCCCCCAATGCAGGTACTTCTGTCATTATAGCGGGATTGAGAGGATATACTTCCAGGCGCCCCAATTCCTGACCAACAGGGGACCCAACAGACTTGGACTCATTTCCATTTTGTGACAAAGTGGCAGTATTGGGTTCCTCAGAGGCCATAGAAAACCTCAGTGTTTTTGGCTTATGTTTTGTAATACTCTGAGTCCTTTTCTTCTTCTCCTTCCGTAATATTAACCCATTACATTCTGAGCGAGAGGCACCCTCCCTATAGAGAAAAGCATCTTATTCAACCCTAGACTGTTTAACAAAGGGAAGGTCATTTGAGGGAGCTATATCACGAGACATACAGGTGATCTCTTTTTTAAAAATAGGCTAGATCAACGAAGAATTCTTAAGTGCTGATGCATTTGCGTTTTCCCCTAGAACAACAGGCAGAGGATACCCAGACAATTGATTTTCGGGGTGGTACAAGACGTGTTATCTAACACAGGGATATCTCCGGGCAGCCCAGTTGAAAAATCCCCGGGTCATCTCAGGTTCCCACTTGGACTCCCATTTCCATTGTCACTATGTTAGTCTAGGTTGCCTGATATTTCAAATAATTGCCCGGTTCTGCCTTTCCTAAACAAGAACCGGCAGAGGTAAGGTACTGCACCCCCATTAGAATTGGGGACAGTGCGTCTAACACAGAATTAGCTGTTGATTTCTCTAACAAAGATAAAATTGATGAGAGAATGCTCTCCAAAGCAGAACATATATCAAAATTAGCCCTCCCTCCCCCATTCCCATTAACACCCTCATTCGTTAGTTGCCATATGTCTTGTGCCCCTTTATTTGGGGACGCCTCTAATTTCGATAGTCCCAATGAACGTGAAAGAGAAACACTTGAAGGAGTACTGCTGTGTAAAGCTGCCATACGAGGACAACTGAAAGGACAGTCCGCTGACAGTCTCAAAGCCGATTCTTGGGCAACCAGTGATTTTAAATTGGCCTCCATTACTTGATTTTTTTCCATGTATATAGCAATGTCCGATAGTGTAAAATCCTCTAAATCCCCAGGATCAAAACTGCATTCATGCCCACGTTGCTCATTCAGAGACACCGAGAGAGCTTTTTCAGAGAAGACGGTCCTGATGATGACTCTGCAATATTTAAGGGGCCAGATATAACTACCGGGCTCATAGGCTCCAGCGTAACCACAGGCTCAGACAACAACTTAGTGCCAGCGCCGATTATTTCGGGATTCACCTTAACATCCTCTATGTCCATTTCCATTTCTTTGACCGCTACAGTTTAAGCACATTGGTCAGTAGGCTGGGTTGGAAGAGTGGGTTCCACTAAGTTCTGTGTGATTGACTTAAGCTGATGCGGAATTGTCAACTGAGAAAGAACCATAACTGTGCCCAGCTCATCTACATTAACCACACCAGTTCCTTATTACTTAGCACTTTATCCCTCAGCACTTTATCCCTCAGTCCCTTAGAGAACATGGACAATACAGTGGGATGGGATTTCAAGTGGGACAGATGGGCTTGGGGCTTCTTCCACCTAATCGTTTTTTAGCAATTTGGGGGAACTAAAGTAGTTGAGTGTAGGCCCAGCTGACCCTGAAGCTGACCCTGGTCCTGACCCTGAGGGTGCGATTAAACGATCAGATCGCAAGCACCTGGAGGGCATCTTCCACCTTCGAAAACTAAGTGGATCAATCACGAGTGACAACCTTACTACTCGTCCAGTATCACAGATGCAGCTGGTGCTCTTTGCCTTTCATTCTATGACGCTTTCCTTCTCAATCAGTCCATTCCACCTCCTCAAGAGTAAAGTGGACGTTTGCAAGACATGGGAGGGCGTGGGAGAGCAAGAAACTTAAAAATGAAATAAATGAACTAGGAGCAACCCCTCCAAAGAGGTGCAAGCCGCACCAACCTAGAGCTGGCTGCTTTCGCACCACCAAGGGGTTTGGCTGCGGCCTAGGCCTCCCCAGCGCACATGATACTCAGTGTATGTGTATGTGTCAGTATGTATCGATGACCAATCACCCTCCTCACTGTTGTATTCTTGCTAGACACTTGCTGCCACTCGCATGCCGCTTGCTTGCTGGATGTTTGCTGCCGCTTTCTTTTTCTCAGTCAAATCTTGGCATGCAATAGTCCAATGACTGTAATTATAGTTCTACTATCACAGCACTCTCAATAACAGGATGACTGTGATCCCTTGAATGGGGATAGAGCAGAAGATAGATAAGTGTACAACAAGTTAAGAGGTAACAGTGTATTCCCAGGCTCAAGCATAAACCCCAGAAGTCTTAACTTTTGATCTTGAACTTTTTCAGCTCAAGTCTGTAATATGCCCCAGCTCACCACTTACGGTGTATCATGAGACCAATGTCAGCAAAAACCCCCAAAAAACAACAAACAACCATCTCGAAAGACCAAAAACAATAAAAAATCAATTGAAAAGACTCCTCTATACTGGTGAGAAAGAGAGGTATAAAAATAGGCACTGCACGGGGAGTGCGGCGTTAAAAGAGAAGGCAGAGGCACGACCCAACAAAATAGCAAAGACAGGAGCGGAGTGGTCCTCCCCGATGCGCAAACCTCACCGGCCTAATGCCAGCCGTCTCCACACAGCAGGGAAAGGGATCGCAGCTCTAACTTTACCACCGCTACTTGCTGCTTATTTACGCTCGGCATTCACACGCCTCAAAAGTGGAGCGTACAAATGCCCCTCAACCCCAGCCTCTTGTGTCCTCCGCTCCTCTGCACCAGCAGTCCACAAAGCACCGAACATGGAGCACGGGGCCTCACAAACTCAATGCAGCTCCCATTCGCTCCTGCTGCGTCTACATCTGCTATGTCCACACATATCCCGTACAAACATATATTTGCCTTAGAGCCCTCGGTAGTGAAACTTGAAATTTGCAACTGCAATATCGACAGTATATGTCTACGATCTAGACAGAGGAGGCTGTATTCTGACCTTACAATTCATGATTCTCTTTTCTAACAACTATGAATTTGTTCTCTTGAGATTCACAGCTGTGTTACAGCCATCATTTCTAAAAGCCAGCCAATGTAGAATGATTCAGGGATTCATCCGGTAATCTTTGTACATTCTCAGGAAGCTGTACTGCATGACCCAGCTGTTTATTTTTGTAAATTGTGCCTGCTCCACAATGTCATCTATTGGTCGACATTTGTGTATTGTAGCAAAGTTTTATTAACCCTCATTTTATTCTTTAGATTCTTTAAATTCTTGGCATTTTTCCAATTCATATATCAGGATAGTACCTTGTTATTTCCTCATTGTTTAAATTATGATTTTTTTGGGTAGGACATTTTTGACAACTTTAGCTGTCTCATTCACACATAATATTGGTACATAGAGAGGCTTTTAGTCAGCAGGCCTCATCTATTGGTCTGCTGAATTTTCATTCACATTTTGCTTCCACTCACCAAAGTACACAGAATGGGTAAGTGAGTCAGCCTACTTTATCTGCTGGTTCCTTTCACTCTGAGTGATTACACATGCCTTGTGCACATTGTTCGCATCCTCATAAAATAGTTCATTTTTCTTCAGTGACAAAGTTCTTTCAAGGTGTGCTTTTATTGGAATGTATAATCTTCAAAAGCATGGCTTTTTATTTTGCCAGAACTTTGGTTGCCCTGATAGAAAGGTATTTACTTCCTTTCTCCTTTTTATCCACTTAAATGTCGAAGAAGTGATGTTCAGGTTCTCCGCATTACTTCTGGAATGCTGAGGACAGAAAGATCTCACACAAGTGAGTTACCATATTTATGGGTAGAAGTGTGGGAACGCTAGATGGTTGGAATGTTTTGAATCCCTGCAGATTCTGTAACTTCCCTTTCAGAAATGTGAGGAAAATATTTGATTTTAGCCAAAATCTGAGGTTTGAATGCCATTCTGGATATGGAATCGTCATTGGCTCCATGCAAGTCACACCACCCTACACTCTCCTGGGTGTCCAAGCTGCACTTTTCTGGTTGTCTAGTTACCACAAAAATGTAGTATCTTTTCCTGGGTGGCTGCTGAAAGGGCCGCTTCTAATCGTTCTGGAACTTCTCTAGAGACACTCTCCAATGGCTCTTTATAGCAGCATGAAAGTGTGAAGGGGAGAAATCATTAAAGCACAGTCAATTTAGAAACTCTGACTCTGGATACATAATAACCAAAGGACAATTTAGGAAGGTCAGTTGGGTTTATTACAACGCCAAAAATAATTCGCAGAATCGGCCGTTTGTGAACGCAAAAAAATGCTCTTCTGATGCAGCAAACCCTATTTTGCAATTCGGTAACCTGTTACCGAATCGCAAAATGGGTTTGCGATTTGCTATTAGGAAGGGGCGTGTTTAGGGCGTCCCTTCCTAATACCGAATCGCATCGGTATGCATGTATGTTTTGCGACCGAAATGCAGTCGCAAAACATTCGCATTTTACCACCTACTTCAAGTAGGTGGTAACCAATTCGCAAATGGGAAGGGGTTGGGGACCCCTTCCCCTTTACGAATGTCTGTAAATGCATTTTCTAAGAGCAGGCAGTGGTCCCACGGACCACTGCCTGCTCTTAGAAAATGAAAGGAAAAAGTTTTCATTTTCTTTTTGTGAAGCATCCCATTTTCCTTTAAGGAAAACGGGCTGCTTTAAGAAAAAAAGATTGCTTTATTTAAAAGCAATCACGGACGTGGTGGTCTGCTGACCCCAGCAGGCCACCATCCTCGTGATTTTTGCGATTCCTAGGTGGTCGCAAATTGCGACCTACCTCCTTAATATTCATGAGGTAGGTCATTTGCGATCCCCTAGGAATCGCAGAAAGTGTAAACACACTTTCATGCATTCCATTTTGCGATTTTCTAATTGTGAATCGCAAGAATTTGCAATTAGGAAATCGCAAAATGGATTGTTGATGCATCTGACCCTATAAAACTAAAAATAACATTAGAGTAGGGGTCTTACCAGAAGAAATTGAAGGATCTGATATGGTTTTGTACTTAAAGCCCAGGCTGGCGACAAAAATGGCTCTTTAGGCCTCTCAAAAATGTACACATTAGACCTGACATCAGAGTTCTGACGAGGCGACTGCCACTTGGAGCTTCCCGCAGTTGGTAGCAGCTCACCTGCTTCACTTCAGAGACAGAAATTCCATCTCATTAAAAGCCTGCAACTTGTAAGGCTTACAAGTCAAAATATTGTCTCTGTTTTCACTGACCATACAGTCTCAGTCCAACGATAAGGAGCATCTTTTCTAGTGGTAAAACTATGCCTCTGAGAGGCAGGAATTCATTATATTTTATTGCTCCTGATGAGACTGAAAATAATCTATGGAGACACATCTTTATTCTTCGAAGAACATGGGGAAGTGGCTGGCTGGCTGGCTGTGCAGTAGTCAGTTTACCTCTGTGTGGCCATCCAAGCTTATAAGACCCAGAAGGAGAGAGCCTAGGAACATGTTTAAAAGACCCAGGAGTCAGACGCAAGCTGAGAGGGAAATGGCAGTTGCACCAATTGAGGCATGCCTGGTGAGGACATTTCGCAAGGATTATCTGGGAATCACCTTGCCAGACAAAACCTACCTGGACTATAATTTTGAGCCTTCCATGATGGAATACACTGAACTGCTTGTGGTTACACCTGGATCTGTTGACAACCTGTGAAAGAATAAGGTTTGAATATATGCAATTGGGGGTCCTGGAACAGGGATAATATTGTTGATTTAATGAGCCTGACTATGAGTCAGTTGTAACAGGTGGTCAATGAGGGTGCCCCAAACAGAGTCGGACACCCCCTGCCACAATGAGCCCATCATCTAGATTGATGTAAAGGGGGAGGTTATTTGTTTTGTTTGAGTTTTTAGACAGAGAGCCCTTTCTACTCTGTCTTTGGGTGAGAGTCAGACACGGAACCCAATTTTGCCCTCAGATATAGTTTGAAAGGGATGGCAGAAATGCCTTGATTAAGGTGAAATTAAATGGTAGAGAGCTGAGAAGCATTCCTGCCTCAGATGTGGAGAAGCAGCTTTTTACTCTCTAGTGTCTAAACAACGTGCAAGATGGCCACAGCCCTGTTTGCCTCTGGGAGAATTAAACTGTAATATTGATATTACTCTGGGCAGGTCTCATCTTTATTGACTAGAATAATCGCGGTAAGGGCAACCAATTTCCTGGGCTGGGAACTAATAGATCCATAGAGACTGCAACATTCTGTGGCCAAAGAGTACTTTTATACTTCTCTGTTTACAACGTGCATGCCTGATTGGTTCATATACTGTACTCCACTGATATGTGAGGCTCAATGATGATAATTCTCAAGCCAATTCAAACTGGAAAGGATATACATGCCAAATGTGATCTAAAGCACACATTAAGGGTAGTATAGGGGAAATATGGACAACCCTTTGATTGAGCAACAAGCTTATTGTGCCTTCATGGTAATGGTTTGTGATAGTCTTCACTCATACCAAACTATTTAACCTTTATCTTATGTTATAATTAATGAATTTGTGATGTAGTCACCAGTGGGCATTATGCTATCAGATGCCTGTCCACAAGTACGACACATATGATATGTATTTCAATGTTTTGATAAGATGTAGAATGAAAATGCCAATAAAAATGGTTTAGAAAATTGAAGAACCATGACGAAGAGCACCAGGAAAATAAGGGACACCAGTAGAACCAGAGCCATAAGGAAGACCTGGGCCACCAGAAGGATCCGGACCAACAAAAGGACCTGCACTAGCGGAGCCACAACCAGAAGAGTTAAAAGTCATTCTAGATGACATGAATGGAGCACACTTTTAGCTGCCTCTTGTTAACGGTTCCTAGTAATGCTTGTTAGGCAATGCCCACTTTTGATACCCACGCATTTTTCCATGTAAACCAATGATTCTATATATTTGCCTCAATCCAATTAACTTTATTATGATTTGGAACTCCCAAGAGTTCCACATAAAATATGCAAGGAGAGCTCCAATATACCAAATCATACAGGACTTAATAACAGGGTAAAATACATTCGAGGACCTGACAGTTACAAAATTCTGAGCAGCATTAGGCAAAACTGAAAATAACTCCACATATAATAAAAGTACGTGATGTATAAAGTGCAAGTGCACAAATATAGAAGCAATTGCACAAATCAATTATAATACAGTACTTAGGGCCCGATGTACGACGCTTGCATTTTGCGAGTTGCAAATTACGTCAAATTGCGACTCGCAATTTGCAACTCGCAAAATGCAATGTACAACAGTGTCTCAGACACTGTTTGCGATTCCCAATGGGGTGCAAATTGCATTCCTCATCAATATTCATGAGGCAAGCGCAATTTGCGACCCCAATGGGAATGGCTAGCACTCACAGGGATGGTGGCCTGCTTTTTAAATAAAGCAGTTTTTTTTAAATGCAGCCCATTTTCCTGAAAGGAAAACGGGATGCATTAAAAAAGAAAAATGAAACTTATCAGTTTCATTTTATAAGGGCAGGAAGTGGTCCCTGGGACCACTGCCTGCTCTTATAAAATATTTTCACACCCATTCACTAAGGGGAAGGGGTCCCCTGGGGACCCCTTCCCGTTTGCGAGGGGCTTACCACCCTTTTGAAAAGGGTGGTAAACTGCGAGTGTTTTGTGACCGCAAAACAATCATACATTGGTGTGAGACTCGCTATTAGGAAGGGACGCCCCTGGCACACCCCTTAGTAATAGCGAGTCAAAACCATATTTTGTGAGTCGCTAATAGGTTAGCGACTCGCAAAATATGGTTTGTACATGGGGCTGACCTATTTTGCAGTCGCAAACGGGCCAAATTCCCATTTGCGACTGTAAAAACTGGTCGTACATCTGCCCCTAAGTCAGTACAAATGGCTGTATACCATTTAAATACTCTAACAACTTCAACTGTACACGTTAATACCTGAGCTAAACACAATGTAATAATAATCTCAAAAAAATATTTTAAAATTGTTTAAAAAAGCTAAGGGGCATATCAGCAACAGCCGGCGATAATTATCGTTAAGCGCGCTTAGCGCGAGGATAATTATCGCCGGCTATCGCTGGGTTTTATCGCGGAGATAGCGCGCTATCAGCGACGCTTATCTCCAAAGCGATAACAATTCCAGAGTTAGCTGCCAAATGTGCGATTATCGCTGGAAATCCAGCGATAATCGCACAACGATTGGCGATACGTTGTTGATAGGGGAGGGCAGACTTAGCCATTATATCCACCTTCCATTGGATTTAATGGCTAAGTCAGATTGAAGCAGGCATAAGAAAAGTAGCGATAAGCGCGGTTAGCGCTACTTTTCTTATAGCTATGCAAGTTAGCGGGAGGTTTGTTGATAGGAGAAATGTCGGTTAGCAACATTTCTCATGTTATTTTGGTGTGGAACACCCACTTTGCATCTCATTAGAGATGCAAAGCTGGGCGTTGAGGAAAGGGCGCTAAGGCAAGGATTCACGCGATAGCGTGACCTTGCTGATAATGCAATAAAATTATCGCGGGGCCTTGATGATATGCCCTAAATTTTTTAAAACATACTGGTAAGTTGAGAGGAGCCCAAACTCGAGCCGATGGTCGCTATGGTGGCTGCGCGATTCAGGTTACAAATTTGGCACCAAATGCGCCCTTCCACCGTCTCAAAAGTCCCACTGCTGTTCATCCCCTGATTCACAAGTGTAACTCAATACTGGTGGGATTTTAATTTTGTAAACTGATAAAACATGTGCAAAATGTATTTTCCCACAGCATTAATATAACCTACCAATGTCAGAGGCCTGAGGTATTGCCTTACTTCTGCACTGGCCAATGTGATCACTACTAGAGCACTTGCTTGAAAAAATTCTTCCTAAGTACGGGTACAACTTCACTAAGTCAAGTTTATCTTTCCCCAGTAACCAATACATATTTTTCTAACCCTAAATCCCTGAGACATAAAAAACATAATTTTACTTTTTCAGGTATTTATTGTTAGGAAATGATCATCAGAGTAATGGCCTAGCTCGTTGAGATGCCTTTGTAAACCTATCAGAGTTAAATCTAACAGGATGGCGTAAAGTAGACAGCCAATTTCATTGTTCCTAATTTCGGTGAGTACCCTTTACAATGCCCCACCCTACTCGGCAAGTCATTACTATAAAGAGGAAAAGAAGAGGAGCTAGTAAGCACTCTTGCTTCAACCCATAATGGGTCTCCACTTTACTCGACAGGCCCTGGTTGCCTCCCATCAGGACCTGTTTCCAAGTTGAGGAATGCAATGCAATGACCAATCTGAGCAAATGCGTGGAAATCCCCATTGCAGGCAATTTCCTCCACAGCATCCCTCGGTCAGCCCGGTCGAAAGCCGTGGCGAAATCTATAAAGCCAGCGTACAAGGCCATTCCCTTGCCTATTGGATATTTTTCCATCAAGGTTTGCAGGCCAGTGATGTTATGTAAAGTGCCACACTGCTTACGAAACCCCACTTGCTCTGCAGGTACGAGTCATTACCAAAAGCCCAATCCTGACAGTGAAGAAGTATGCTCTTAGCAAACAGTTTTCCGGTTGCATCCAGTAATGTTTTAGGGCCCTTTTAGGTCGAGCCTGAGCCAGCGCGCAAGAGCTGCTCTGGGGATGATCTGTGGTAGTTCAGTACAGGAGAGAAGCCACGCCCACTTCTCCCTCTTATATCTGTCATTGGCTTGTGTCTTTGTCCTTCGTAAACACTGTGTTCTGATTCCTGAATAGGCTTGTTAGTCCCTCCTTAGTACGGACGTGTCGTCATTTGAAACCTCCCATGGCTACTGCCCCTTTACTTCGTTGTTACATGTAGGTGTACTATTTTTTTAACATGGCCCCTGCTTCACTTGCAGCCATGCAACGCTTTTTCACCATTGCTGTGAAAGCGCATCGCTTTAATTTTATTTGCGGGCGCTGCGCTTTTTTCACCATTGCTCGCCGACCTCCATTTTTTAACAATGCTTAAATTTACATCAGCGCAGCCCCAATTTTACAAGCGCTGCACTTTAATTTTATTTGCAGCTTCAAAGCTGCATCTGCTCCCCCTCCAGCCACCAAAATAGGCTGCCCATTTGACGCTCCTCCCACGTCTTCACCAGCGGCAAAAGCCTCTTCCGGCCATAGTGATCAGCCGCTGTGCCGGGCTCCGACCTGCCCTACTCCCCTCCTCCTCTGTAACAGCTGATCAGCAGCCCACAACACCAGAACGAGTTGTGTGGCTGCCGGAACCCGATGCATGTGAGTACTGGTTCTGTTAAATATATCTTTAAAATACCAACTTACTTACTTGCATAGACTCGCAAATGGTACAGTTACTTATGCCTTCTTTGTTGCGTGTAGGAGACATGCCACGTTAGTTCTCCAAAATGCATCCTACTCCTGAAAGCGTTACTATGGAAACAGAGGATTAGGACATAAAATGATTTTTCTTTACTAATACGCTTCCAAGTTGGACATAAAAGCCATATTAGAAAGCTACCGTTTGTTCGGTGACAAAAGTTTTTTTTTTTCCCAGACCATGTTCGAGAACATTCTTCCTGCTTCCATTACATGTGAATTAACTCAAGCAAGCACATTTTTGCCAGGACTTTCCCAGGGCAGTTGGATATGAATTTCGTTCTCTCCTTCTGAACAAGAATTACTATGCTTCCTTTCAATGATTTCAGCATAAATTGAAAGTGGCATATCTGTATAAAGAGGTTAAACGTGCACCCACCAACAAGCGTAGGGCGATTTCTTTTCTGTGGTATCAAGAAGTGAACTTTATGTCATACCACAAGATGGGGCAGAAACTTTTATCTGATGCACTGAAATTTCTCTCCGGAATCCAGGGTCTCCTCACCAGTGGTAATGAGAAACTCTTTGTGCCCCAGGGGTAGAGCATTCATCATCAACACACACTGGGACTAGAAAGTCTAGGTGTGGGACTAGAAAGCTGGGCTGGTCGTCCAAGACTGTCCGAACCATGCTTTCAGGGAGAGGGCTGCTAACTGCTTAGGAGGTGCATTGGAATTGCCCCTGCACAAGAAAGATACTGTAAGAAGAAGAGGAGTCGTGAATAGAATCAAAGCAGGACTACCGGCACCACTCTGCAAGGGTGAGGTCATGTTGTTTGTTTAGGAACTGCTCTGTAACTTTCTGCGTGCAGTTGGTGCACGTTCCCTGTCAGCCACTGTAGCGGCAGTGATCACGATTTACTCAGCAGTCATCAATAACTGAAACTCGTAACACACTTTTACTAAAAATGTATATGGAGAATGCCTGATGGTTTTTAAAAAGACTTTCTCTAATTAATATACCTTATCGCAAACTACTACTGGTTTGTTTGCAATAAATCATCTGAAGAAATCAATTACATTTTCAAAAGGTAAATAAAGTTTCGGAAATTAATTTGGAAATAACATGGAAGGTCTGCATACTTTAAAATGTGATGGTATGAGCAAAATAAATATATTTGTTAAATTTGGCATGTCAGAAGGATTCAAACTTCCATGTAAAAATAAATGAGCCTACTTTCTTTTTGATGTAGTATCCCCAGTTTTAACTTTTTGTATGCTAGGCAGCCTAGGTTCGCACAGAATCATGTGCCCTTCATTGCACCGACAGCTGCCGAGAAAGTAGGGAAAGGGCATATTTATAATACTGACCAGGATTTGATAATACTGCTATGGCAAAAAGCACAAGCTCTGAGACCTCCCAAACTAGGAAAAAAAATTGTCCATCTTTCTCCACTTTCCCTTCTTAACCCAGTAGGATAGCTTTAGAATTAAAAGTCCTTTTCTAACTAGCCCCTTCCTTCCAACATCTGTTTTTGTTCATTCCTCTCCTCTCCCTCCCATCCATTAGCATCATCTGGTACTGTGCTTGGTTGCTGGCTGAGGAGTTCAAACTCTCCCCATATTGGTTTGGGGCTAAGGCTAACATGTTTCCTACTGGAAGAATATACCCTACAAATGTACATTGTTCAAGCCCCCGTAAAACTTATTAACACAAATGTCACTCAGCGTCACACACTTCCACGCCACACAATTTAACTCTACACATTTCCATTCCACACCACATAATTGGACAACAAACAACATATTACAACTCACCAACACAACTACATACATCCAATCCACACCACAGAATTCCACATCATGCCACATAATTCTACAACACACCACATAATTAAACTCCACAACATCCCACTCCATCACACAAAATGCCATTGCACATAATTACACTCTGACACACAATCCCACTCCACATAATTCAAATACACTTAATACCACATAATTACTATCCACATATTTCCATTACACACCATGCCACATAATTCCACTACACAAATCCACACCAGACAATTCCACCACATACGATTCTCAAACTAACAATTCCAAGCCACATAATTCCACTCCATACCACATACATCCACTCCAATCCAAAACACATGGGTAAAAGACATTCTCATTTACAACGCCAATACCTCTAACTCTCACAAATGCGAGACCAATTTGCATTGCAAATGCTTGTTATATAATGGAACCACTATGCTTCCTCTCCAAAAGGACGGAATAATCCCATGTGCATAGCTGCAAGAGAACACCGGATAAAGGAAATGAGCCCATGCAGAGTTGTCTTGTTTAATTATAGCTATCAGTAGATCGTCCAGGCCCATTGCCCCTGAGTACCTTGCCTCTTTAATGAAGCACTCTATTTCCTTACAGGAAAGAGGGCTGCGAGCTTTCCCCAAGGAAGACTCAGTAATTATCTCTGAATTAAACCTGATACTAGAGTTTGATGCATATAACTGTGAGATATATTGGGTCCAATCTGCTACTGATATTAAAATGGATTCAGCCTTAATCCTACAATCACAGTATTCGGCTATTAAAGCCCAATATTTACGTGAGTCACCAGAATGTGCAACCTCTCTCAGTTTAATCCACTTTAAATCCACCACCCCTCTACATTCGGATGCCTTCATTCTAATTCTTACCCACTTCAATCTACTGATTTCCCTTTGCCTGGTCAATGATATCTGCTGAAATTGGTCCCTTACTAAGTCATTTAGCATCTGGTTTAACTATTTTACCTTCCACGAGGTGGCCACCGGGTGGTTAATGCCATTAGCTCGTTTCTTCCTTCCACATGATTTGAATGAAGCCAAATGCTTCTCAAACCAGGTAATAGGATTTTCCTTTTGGGACCAGAGCTCGCAATTTTAACAAGCCTCCCTAAACATGTCAAATTTTTATTAGACCAAAAGGTACGCCCATTTGTTTTGTTATACACGATATTATCGTCTCTGGGATTCCAGAGAGCCAGCGCCTTGAGTTCCAAGTTGACATCCACTGATAAAATACTGTGGTCACTCAAATTTGTCCTCAGTACCTTAAACTGAGTGCATGCTCCAAAGAGTTGATAAGATGCCACCATATAGTCAATTAGAGACTGGCCCGAGCATGAAAAGTGAGGGAGGCTGGGGAGTCCGCTGGGAATCTCCCATTTAAAATAACAAGATCATTAGTTCTCAGACAATCCAAAAAACTCAACCCTCGCCTATCTGGTCTGATATGGCCAGGCAACGTTGTTTTAGGGATGGTCCATACATCTTCCACCTCCCGATTACAAAAGGCCAAAGAGGAACAGTCTGAGATTTTGGCATTAGAATCTCCCAACACCATTGTCAATGTGCACTCTTCTGAGGTACACATTTTATGCACAAAAGAGAAAATGGATTCAACAAGTGAGTCAGACACCCTCCCAGGAGGAATATTTACGTTTACCAGTAGAAGAGTTGAATGCTGACCTCGTATAACATTACCCAAAGTCTTTTTAATGCACATACAAAGATTTGACAGATGGACAGGGGATTCCAATTTATACTGCCGCTAAGTAAAATAGCTAGACCTCCACTTGCATGACCTTTTACTGAGGGTTTTGCTGCACAACATAAGACAAACAAATTCTCAAAATTAAAATCTGCAGAACTCCATGTTTCCTGAAGACAAATTATCTTTAGATCATATGTCATTAGGGAACTTAGCTTATGGCTAGGGTGTCCTACACCTGCCAGATTCCAGGACAGAATTTTTCCCACGGGGCTACCTCTGCAGCATAGGGAGTTTATTATATTTTCTTTGAAGCATTCAGTGAACCAGCTACTCAACTCGACTGGGCCAGCTCAACTTCCCGTCTGGGTTTGGTGACCCTTTGGTCCTCGTATCCCGCAATATTAATCACTCTTTTTCCTGTGATACTGCCAAACGAGATTTTAATATCTTTCAGATTTACAACCCCCCTGCTATTGGATATTACTCCACCTAAGCCCTGGTGGTCTTTCTTATGGGATTCAGTCTAAGCGAACACTGGCTCCTCTAATAGGAAAACATCAATCCCATTTTTCCTAAAATTATCAACATTGGCTAGGATTAACAGTGTGATTATCCCAGAGCTAAAGGTTACTCTGGAATTCGGGAGTCCACTTCGAGGGTCTAAGAATACTCGCTCAATATCACTACTTGTTACCAATCTCAGGTCCTTGATTTCGGAAAATAATAACTGCAAAAGGAAACTTCTATTAAGTGGACCCAGTTCTCTATCAAACAAGGAAGCAAAGATCAGAGTGTTAGATGCTTGTCCAGACCCACGTCCTGCTCATACCCTATCACTCTGCCTTTGCTCAACCCTAGATTCTGACATTTGTGCTAAAGGAGAAGTAATACCGGTCCACCCTTCGTAAAACCTCCCTGGATTAGGATCTATCCGTACAGGACGAGTATCCATGTGAGAAAGGTTTGGGGGAAAACTATCCGCAATCCACTCTACCTCTGCCGGAACAACATTTACTTTTCCTGCTGTTCTCTCTGAGTCAACCAGGTCTATCCTTGTTTTATGGTTCTCCCATTCAGTGCCCAATCCCCACACCTTGCTGTTGCCAGTTATCCCCATACCCTCGTGCCCTTCCTCTTGCCCTAGTCCCCCCAATGCAGGTACTTCTATCATTATAGAGGGATTGAGAGGATATACTTCCAGGTGCCCCAATTCCTGACCAACAGGGGACCCAACAGACTTGGACTCATTTCCATTTTGTGACAAAGTGGCAGTATCGGGTTCCTCAGAGGCCATAGAAAACCTCAGTGTTTTTGGCTTATGTTTTGTAATACTCTGAGTCCTTTTCTTCTTCTCCTTCCGTACTTTTAACCCATTACATTCTGAGCGAGAGGCACCCTCCCTATAGGGAAAAGCATCTTATTCAACCCTAGACTGTTTAACAAAGGGAAGGTCATTTGAGGGAGCTATATCACGAGACATACAGGTGATCTCTTTTTTAAAAATAGGCTAGATCAACGAAGAATTCTTAAGTGCTGATGCATTTGCGTTTTTCCCTAGAACAACAGGCAGAGGATACCCAGACAATTGATTTTCGCGGGTGGTACAAGACGTGTTATCTAACACAGGGATATCTCCGGGCAGCCCAGTTGAAAAATCCCCCGGGTCATCTCAGGTTCCCACTTGGACTCCCATTTCCATTGTCACTATGTTAGTCTAGGTTGCCTGATATTTCAAATAATTGCCCGGTTCTGCCTTTCCTAAACAAGAACCGGCAGAGGTAAGGTACTGCACCCCCATTAGAATCGGGGACAGTGCGTCTAACACAGAATTAGCTGTTGATTTCTCTAACAAAGATAAAATTGATGAGAGAATGCTCTCCAAAGCAGAACATATATCAAAATTAGCCCTCCCTCCCCCATTCCCATTAACACCCTCATTCGTTAGTTGCCATATGTCTTGTGCCCCTTTATTTGGGGACGCCTCTAATTTCGATAGTCCCAACGAACGTGAAAGAGAAACACTTGAAGGAGTACTGCTGTGTAAAGCTGCCATACGAGGGCAACTGAAAGGACAGTCCGCTGACAGTCTCAAAGCCGATTCTTGGGCAACCAGTGATTTTAAATTGGCCTCCATTACTTGATTTTTTTCCATGTATATAGCAATGTCCAATTGTGTAAAATCCTCTAAATCCCCAGGATCAAAACTGCATTCATGCCCACGTTGCTCATTCTGAGACACCGAGAGAGCTTTTTCAGAGAAGACGGTCCTGATGATGACTCTGCAATATTTAAGGGGCCAGTTATAACTACCGGGCTCATAGGCTCCAGCGTAACCACAGGCTCAGACAAAAACTTAGTGCCAGCGCCGATTATTTCGGGATTCACCTTAACATCCTCTATGTCCATTTCCATTTCTTTGACCGCTACAGTTTAAGCACATTGGTCAGTAGGCTGGGTTGGAAGAGTGGGTTCCACTAAGTTCTGTGTGATTGACTTAAGCTGATGCGGAATTGTCAACTGAGAAAGAACCATAACTGTGCCCAGCTCATCTACATTAACCACACCAGTTCCTTATTACTTAGCACTTTATCCCTCAGCACTTTATCCCTCAGTCCCTTAGAGAACATGGACAATACAGTGGGATGGGATTTCAAGTGGGACAGATGGGCTTGGGGCTTCTTCCACCTAATCGTTTTTTAGCAATTTGGGGGAACTAAAGTAGCTGAGTGTAGGCCCAGCTGACCCTGAAGCTGACCCTGGTCCTGACCCTGAGGGTGCGATTAAACGACCAGATCGCAAGCACCTGGAGGGCATCTTCCACCTTCGAAAACTAAGTGGATCAATCACGAGTGACAACCTTACTACTCGTCCGGTATCACAGATGCAGCTGGTGCTCTTTGCCTTTCATTCTCAATCAGTCCATTCCACCTCCTCAAGAGTAAAGTGGACATTTGCAAGACATGGGAGGGCGTGGGAGAGCAAGAAACTTAAAAATGAAATAAATGAACTAGGAGCAACCCCCTCCAAAGAGGTGCAAGCCGCACCAACCTAGAGCTGGCTGCTTTCGCACCACCAAGGGGTTTGGTTGCGGCCTAGGCCTCCCCAGCGCACATGATACTCAGTGTATGTGTATGTGTCAGTATGTATCGATGACCAATCACCCTCCTCACTGTTGTATTCTTGCTAGACACTTGCTGCCACTCTCTTGCCGCTTGCTTGCTTGATGTTTGCTGCCGCTTTCTTTTTTCTCAGTCAAATCTTGGCATGCAATAGTCCAATGACTGTAATTATAGTTCTACTATCACAGCACTCTCAATAACAGGATGACTGTGATCCCTTGAATGGGGATAGAGCAGAAGATAGATAAGTGTACAACAAGTTAAGAGGTAACAGTGTATTCCCAGGCTCAAGCATAAACCCCAGAAGTCTTAACTTTTGATCTTGAACTTTTTCAGCTCAAGTCTGTAATATGCCCCAGCTCACCACTTACGGTGTATCATGAGACCAATGTCAGCAAAAAACCCCCAAAAAACAACAAACAACCATCTCGAAAGACCAAAAACAATAAAAAATCAATTGAAAAAGACTCCCTCTATACTGGTGAGAAAGAGAGGTATAAAAAATAGGCACTGCACGGGGAGTGCGGCGTTAAAAGAGAAGGCAGAGGCACGACCCAACAAAATAGCAAAGACAGGAGCGGAGTGGTCCTCCCCGATGCGCAAACCTCACCGGCCTAATGCCAGCCGTCTCCACACAGCAGGGAAAGGGATCGCAGCTCTAACTTTACCACCGCTACTTGCTGCTTATTTACGCTCGGCATTCACACGCCTCAAAAGTGGAGCGTACAAATGCCCCTCAACCCCAGCCTCTTGTGTCCTCCGCTCCTCTGCACCAGCAGTCCACAAAGCACCGAACATGGAGCACGGGGCCTCACAAACTCAATGCAGCTCCCATTCGCTCCTGCTGCGTCTACATCTGCTATGTCCACACATATCCCGTACAAACATATATTTGCCTTAGAGCCCTCGGTAGTGAAACTTGAAATTTGCAACTGCAATATCGACAGTATATGTCTACGATCTAGACAGAGGAGGCTGTATTCTGACCTTACAATTCATGATTCTCTTTTCTAACAACTATGAATTTGTTCTCTTGAGATTCACAGCTGTGTTACAGCCATCATTTCTAAAAGCCAGCCAATGTAGAATGATTCAGGGATTCATCCGGTAATCTTTGTACATTCTCAGGAAGCTGTACTGCATGACCCAGCTGTTTATTTTTGTAAATTGTGCCTGCTCCACAATGTCATCTATTGGTCGACATTTGTGTATTGTAGCAAAGTTTTATTAACCCTCATTTTATTCTTTAGATTCTTTAAATTCTTGGCATTTTTCCAATTCATATATCAGGATAGTACCTTGTTATTTCCTCATTGTTTAAATTATGATTTTTTTGGGTAGGACATTTTTGACAACTTTAGCTGTCTCATTCACACATAATATCGGTACATAGAGAGGCTTTTAGTCAGCAGGCCTCATCTATTGGTCTGCTGAATTTTCATTCACATTTTGCTTCCACTCACCAAAGTACACAGAATGGGTAAGTGAGTCAGCCTACTTTATCTGCTGGTTCCTTTCACTCTGAGTGATTACACATGACTTGTGCACATTGTTCACATCGTCATAAAATAGTTCATTTTTCTTCAGTGACAAAGTTCTTTCAACGTTTGCTTTTATTGGAATGTATAATCTTCAAAAGCATGGCTTTTTATTTTGCCAGAACTTTGGTTGCCCTGATAGAAAGGTATTTACTTCCTTTCTCCTTTTTATCCACTTAAATGTCGAAGAAGTGATGTTCAGGTTCTCCGCATTACTTCTGGAATGCTGAGGACAGAAAGATCTCACACAAGTGAGTTACCATATTTATGGGTAGAAGTGTGGGAACGCTAGATGGTTGGAATGTTTTGAATCCCTGCAGATTCTGTAACTTCCCCTTTCAGAAATGTGAGGAAAATATTTGATTTTAGCCAAAATCTGAGGTTTGAAAGCCATTCTGGATATGGAATCGTCATTGGCTCCATGCAAGTCACACCACTCTACACTCTCCTGGGTGTCCAAGCTGCACTTTTCTGGGTGTCTAGTTACCACAAAAATGTAGTATCTTTTCCTGGGTGGCTGCTGAAAGGGCCGCTTCTAATCGTTCTGGAACTTCTCTAGAGACACTCTCCAATGGCTCTTTATAGCAGCATGAAAGTGTGAAGGGGAGAAATCATTAAAGCACAGTTAATTTAGAAACTCTGACTCCGGATACATAATAACCAAAGGACAATTTAGGAAGGTCAGTTGGGTTTATTACAGCGCCAAAAGTAATTGAACATAAGCACACCTCAACACGAGATTATAGAAATACAAAGGAAACAGCATAAAGCCAAATCCACGCACATGAGTAAAAAAATTAAATCGAGAAAGAGGATACAGATGATTAGGAAGCAAGAGTCCAAATTCCCCTGCATCAAGGGTTGATGAAGGAAAAGCATCAAATCTATCCCTACACTATAACTTAAGATAACATTCCTACATTAATGGATAAGCAATTTTAATCTAGAGGAAAAACAGGTGTCAGTCATGGAGTCCTCCTAAGAAGTCTCTCCACCGTCAAGATGGGCCAGGTAGCATAAAGCCACCATCACAAGGAAAAGCTTGCTCTGGGACACTTCCTCTCCAAAGGCAAGAAAGATGTGGGCACTTTTCCTAGTTCCAACAGTCAGTTATCCACAACAAGTTTTCCCATGATGTACAGCTTTCCACATATTCCACAATGGGTACAGTCATGAGCGTACTTTTCCACGGTGTTCTCCATGTACATCTTTTGCAACAATTTGTCCTTGATTCACATGTCTTCTGTGTGAAACTAATATCTTACCTTCATGGCCTTCGAGTCGTACGATTGTAACTTCTTTTCTTCTTGCCTGACTTCTAAAACAAAAACATTACTTTGCCTAAAAAAACGCTTTTCCACCTGCAATACAAAACATAGAAAGAACACAGTGCACATTAAATTTAGGACGTTAATTCTAAAGTGTGAGTTGTCAGGGGTTGCATTTCAGGCCTACCACTTTGCACAACATAAGAACGTATCACTTAAGCCTTTTGAATTCTTATAACTATACTACATTTCGGCTAACACATTTACCTAATCATGGAAAGAGTTGTTAACACATTTAGTACATGTATAGTGTAAACTTCACAACACATCTCTTCATGCTAGCCTTTTTACTAGTTACATCAATTTACAAATTGTCAGTAACCTAAAATACATCACATAGATACATTAGCACAATTCTCAAACCTAACACTTTACATTTACACAAGCAATATTATATGCGGGTGCACTTTACAGATGATTATGATGCACCCCTACAAATAATATGCAAATACGAAATCTCCGCTCCATCACTGCTGAACCCAGACTGCGGCTACTCATATTATGAAAATGGGTCAAATTTCATGGCTAAAACTTGATGTCTCCATGTTGTGTTTTGGGACCTTTTGTGTCGTGAGTGATAAGCCCGGTCTCACAAGTGGGGTACCATATTTATTGAGAGAAGTATGGAAATGGTGAGTGTTAGGACTTTTATGTATCGTCAAAGATTCCAGTACTTCCCCATACAAATGTAAGGAACATATGTGGTTTTAATCAAAGTATGAGGTTTGCATGGCATTCTGGGTAAGAAAACATCATAGGATGCATGCAAGTCATACCACTTTGGACTTTCCTGGGTATCTAGTTTTCAGAAATGTCTAGGTTTAGTGGGTTTCCCTTGGTGAAAGTCTAACCCTTGTCTCAATTTTGCATTTTGTGGCCTTTCCTGTTGCGGGTGATAGGATCAACTACACAATTGATATACAGTTTTTATCTGGAGAAGAGTGGGAATTTCTCTCCATTTTTGCAAAATTTCCTCTGAATCACATGTTAGCATAGGTAAACACAATTTCAGAGTTGAATAGATAAGCACTATTTCTAAACTAAGAGGTTTCCTTCATACTCATTTTTCATTTATTAGATTTTACCATATGAATTTCTGCATTGTCGCTACACAGTTGCAACTCAGATGTTGGCTCTTGGTATCTTGTGGTTCTGGACAACCAACAAACACTAAATATCCCTGTGATCTGAAGGGTCTGTCAGACGGAACAGTAAATTGGAAATTGGAAATAGGCCATCAGGCAAAAAATGACAAATCAAAAACTTTCTCACCTATTTATATTTTTCATTCCTTTTTTCTTTATTTTTATGATTACTAAATTCAGAATTATGCCTACGTATTAGAAATGAATAGCTTTCTGGATTAACCAGTGTGTTTCATACTTGTTTTAACCACAAACTGCCAGTAGGTAAAAGCCACAAAAAAATCGGAAAATTGAAAAAACCCATGAAATAATGGATAGAAATTGTTCGTTACAACTCTAGCTGTTCCTGAAAGCTGAGAAGATATCGATCTTTGCACAGCAAACCTTTTGTTGATGCCATATTTAGAAAAACATAGGGGGTCATTACGATGGCGGTCAGAAAACCTCTCCGACCGCCATGGTAGCGGGAAAAGACCGCCCGCATGGTCCGCGGCATCACTGCCGGTCGAATTACGATGACCCGCGATCGAAATCCGACCGCGGCGGTCGGATCGCGGGCCTTAACATTGCGGCGGTTGCTGCTACCCGCAGCACCACCGCGATGTCCAAATGGGCATGTCCAGCATTTCCCTGCACTATGTGGCAGTCACTGCACAGTGCCTGCCACCTGGTACAGGGTAATGTAGTGGGGGGCCATTGGTACCCCCCCAGTGCACCCTCACCCCCCCCAAACATTGGGGGCCCGCCACGGGCCCCCGGAAGACAATCTCCGCATGCCTTTCCATGGCGG
Source organism: Calotriton arnoldi (assembly GCA_963921515.1). Lineage (NCBI taxonomy): Eukaryota > Metazoa > Chordata > Amphibia > Caudata > Salamandridae > Calotriton > Calotriton arnoldi. The sequence goes on along the minus strand of CAWUFW010000597.1, from coordinate 773,337 downwards.
TCTGACCGCTGCGGAAAGGCTGGCTACCGCCGGCATCATAATCGTGCCGGCGGAGCCTGCTCTGCACCGCACCATTATCCCGGTCCTTTTCCGCCTGCCAGGCAGGAGTGCGGATGGCGAGCGGCGGAAAAGCGGCGGTCGGAATTTCCCACTGCCGCGGTCGCCACCGCCATCCTAATCGGACCGGCGGTTTCCTGGCTTGCGGTGCAGGCGGATCTCCACCGCCGGTCCGGCGGGCACCGCCGCCGGCCGGGCGGTCGACATCCGACCGCCATCGTAATAGGCCCCATATTTTCTTGCACATGTCTTTTTAAAAAATTCCCAAATCTAAAAACCAACATTTCCTATATTGTGGCTGTATTGTCAGGTCTCTCCAAGGGAATCCTTAAACCCTGGGTACTTTGGAATTTCCAATGTGTGGGGAACAAGGATTCAAACCTGGCCTGAATATTTTTTGTGCAAAAAAAGATATGATGGCTTAAACTGAAACTGCCCTGTAAAAAAATTCTTCATTAGTAACATATCAAAATCAGTGACTGCTATTTAAATTTAAAACATTTTTTGAAAGTGTATGGCCACCAAATTTAGGTGGCACCATTTTTTTCTTTTTCTTTTTGCAGCATATCCTTGTAATACTTTTTTTTTAATTAACCACTATACCAACATGCCAATGCCAGACCTATTGGCTCTGCCAATCCCTGTTTCAAACTTTTGCTACTTGCTATTTTTAAGAGAAGCCGTTGTGCTCAGCCTACCACACAAAAGAAAGCAAGATTTACTGTCAGAGGCCAATTTTTAGATCTTGCCTGTGACAATGCATGTGTTGCACGCACTCTCGCATTCGAGATATTTGTATACAGCAAGGGGTTTGCAGCCGCCCATTGCTTCCATTCGTTGGCTTCATTGTCAATCTTATTTGCTGCCTTCTAATTGGCCAGCACATGCTGTTTCACTTCCAGTTCTTTCTGCTGGAATATGGACCAAGTGCTGATTGCTTCAGCTTGATTATTGTCCTTCCGCTGAACGCGATGTGATTGAGGTACTACTTTTATTTCGTCTTCTCCCCTGTCATCCTTTTTGACCCACTTGCCATTTGTAGCTATGTTTTACTAGGCCACACACACTACAAAGATGCCCTTTTCTCCTTTGAAATGGATATTTACTGTGACAACAGATGTTATCTGATTTTATTGTGACAACAGATGTTATCTGCTTCCAAATGTATTTTCGGTAAGACATGAAAATGGGCACAATTGCTTTTTTTGTGGGATAGTACTTTTTGCCATATTACATATTTTTCTTCTTTTTCACCCATGGTAAGATTCACTGATTTGCTTAGAATCACAGGGGTGTTGTGCTAAGACCTAACAAGCATTGCCAAAGCCAATAAGTCTTGCCTTTAAGACTATTGGCTCTGCCATTGCCTTTTGTTCCTGCTATACAGCATGGGCATTGCTGACTTTGGCAATAACTTGTAGCCATGCTTTATAGCAGTGTGACTGTTGTGCAGCATGGCTAAAAATAATAATAAAAAAGGACTATGATGCATCCAGCCCTAATGCCTTTAAAAAAAGCGCATTAGCTCTGGCTGCGGATGTACAGCATGGATACAAATCATTGCCAAAGCCAATAGCTCTCATAGGTGAGACCTATTGGTTTTGCCAATGCTTATTTTCTCTTCGGGTTGACATCTAACTTCTGATGTTCTGAGTTTTTCGTTTTCTTTTTTTCGTATTGCCTTCTGATATAACCTGTTTGTTATTTTTGCAAAAAATGTGCAACCTCTTGAAAACAAATTTTTGACTTAGCGTTACAAAAGCATTAACACTACATGTATTTCCTGGAATGTTACTACTTGCATGGTCGCCAAACACCACACCTGACAGGCTATTGGCTGTGTACCATATCTGCCAATTGTTCATTTAAAAACTGCTAATTTAAAAAATAAATACAGCACTAGTAAAAAGGCGTGTAATTAGGCTGGTTTAGTAAACACTGCAGTAAGTGCCTCAAAATACATTGATTTATGATCTGTACTGTTATGCTTCAGTGGAAGAAAAAATAATTATAGCAGAAACCATCCTTATCTACTCAGATTTAGGAAATTTTTGGAACACTTAAATGATGAATGCACTCAGCATTCATTCATTGGGCTTTTTTATGCATTCAGTTTGAGATTACAGGGTTGTTTTTAATGGAACACATGCTGTGAAAATTGTACTGTGCAATTCATACTGCATGGATATCACCTTTTGTTTGCTTTTTTCTCTTCATTCTCTTTTAGTAGCCCACTGCTCTCATGAGTCATTTAAAAAACGATAAACCATTTAGACTGTCATTTCATCGAGTGATTTCTATAGAGGCTTCCTTACACTGCCAGTTACAATTAAAACAGAAAGGCTTTGTAATATTTTGCTTTAAAAAAGGTATAATTCTTCTTCTACAGTATCGTATTCTATTGAAGCATTTCTTTAGCGCTTTCCTAAACTTTGATGAGGCCCCAAAGCACTGATTAGTTGGCTGAGTAAGTGGCTACTTTGTTGTGTTGTATGATTTTTAAAGTGTCCTTTGATGTGTCATCTGAGTAACGAGGTTTGGTGTTGTGTATGAGTTCTTGAGTGTATCACAGACCCATTGTGACACTGATGCACCCACTCATAGATGTGCTGAGGCAGTCACGCATTTTGTAACAGAAGTATTGATAGACTGATGCATCGTCTCACAGATCCACAGATCCACTCAGATAATAGTGAATGAGAGACTTAGTGATAAGTGATGAATGCAGGCATAGATTCCACTGAAAAAGTTATGCACTGTGTTATAGAGTTATTAAGGGAGTTGTACATGCTATTATACAGTCATTTAGATAGTAATGTGTTTAGTGTGTTGGTTATGATTCATTTTGCAGTTATAAGTTTTGAATGTGGTGGTGGCTACAGAATGTCTGCATTTGTTTTGTCATTTCGCAGCATGATCGCAATCATTGTGAACGCGTCGCAGATTTTAAAATTTAAAAAAAAACAATTGACAAGAAAATGAACAAAATTTTGGCCGTTTGGGTGGCTCTGATTTAAATATTGCCTTTAAGTGGTTTTTTGAGTTGCTGATCACAGATTCTCCACAGTAAATGTGACAATGTTGTGCCGACTCAAAAAATTCTTAAAAATAAAACCAGTTATTAATGTATTTTCTGATAAACACATACCAAATCAAAAAATGAGTGGTATATAATATAAATATTATAACAATATCCAATTATAAAAAGAAAATACGAAATCTTAGAGAATCACAAAGAGAATCACATAAAAATGACTTTACAATTAAGAAATCGAATAAAATAAAACCTTAGAGAGTCACTGAAAAAAACAAAGGTTGCAGGGACATTATAGTTAGGAATTAGCATTCAAAAAACCTTAGAAATTTGCTGAAAAAACCAAAGGTTACAGGGACGTTATACACTTTTCACTCATACAAAACCAGAGAAATTCTGCAGTTATAGTTAGCCGAGATAACTATAACTCACGCCACGCAATGCACTGCTTATGACCTCACATATTTCATCACTCAAGACATGGTTAGTGACATCACTCTTGACATCTCAAATGATATCACTGATGACATCATCCACAGAATTTCTGATGGACCCACTCACACCCCTATATAACCTTTCATGCACCCACTCCAACTTCCACACTAACATTCTCAAAACCATTGACACACCCATACCAGTACTTACGTACCCACTCACTGATTCATAGGTCTACACACACATCCACCTAGTCACCCATACAGCTACTCATACACCAACTCACCCACTGATATAGCCACTCATACACCCATAAAGCCACTCACACACTGTCAGTCACCCATAGTGCTACTCACACCTACTCAGTCACCCATAGAATCAATCACACAGCCACTTACTCACCTATACAGTTATACACACACCCACTCACCTATTCATACAGATACTAACACATACTCACTCACCTACACTGTCAGTGACACAAGCACACACCCATACAGCCACTCTCACAATCACTCACTCACACATACAGTCACTCATATACTCCAACCCTCACCTATACTGCCTTCCACATATGTAGGTTTCTCACCCATTTACCACTGACACATCCATTCAATCACCGACACAGTCATATACACACTCAGTCACCCATACAGCCCCTCACAGATGCACTCACTAACCCATACAGCAACTGACTCATCCACTCACACATCCATGCAGGCAGTCACATACACCCTCACCCACTCACACAGATATTCATACACCCATATAGGTACTTAGACAACCAATCAATCACCCATACAGCCATTCATATACCAGGTCACCAACCCACACAGCCACTTGGACAACAACTGATAGACTGATACAGACATTCACACAACCAAGTCACTCACACATACGTTCACTGAGATACCTAATCACTGAGTTATACAGTCAGTCACACACCCACTGAATCATCCATACAGGCACTCATACAACCACTGATTCATCAATACACCTTGGTATATGTATTTAACATTCATAAACTTTTTAAAAACACTCACAGTCACTGGATGATGTCATCAGTGATGTTGTCAGTGATGTCATTTGAGATGTCATCAGTGATGTCACTGACCGTGCCATGAGTAATGTAATATGTGAGGCCATAAGCAGTGCATTGCGGGGGCGCAAGTTATAGTTAGCTCAGCTAACTATAACTGCTGAATTTTTCTGGTTTTGTATGAGTGAAATGTCAGCCTAACTACAATGCCCCTGTAACCTTTGGTTTTTTCAGTGAATTTCTAAGTTTAAAAAAAATAATTCTATTTCCTGACTATAGTGTCCCTGTAACCTTTGTTTTATTCAGTGGAAAAAAAATATATATATACATATATATGAGAAGAAAAAGTTGCCCCTAGTTGAGCCGCACACTCAGAAGGTAAGTGAAGATCAGGGAAAGTCTGGTTGTGCCCTCCGCGTCTCAGCCAGTCCTGACGCGTTTCGACCAGGCGCTCTTCATCAAAGGTAGGCTGCATGTAACACCACCAACACTCGCGGTTCCAGTTTCTCGCCTTTTATTCCAACTTCACAATTCTACTCAGGTGAGCAAGAATCAGAAAGCATTATGGGACAGGAAGTCTGTAATTTGTAACCCCAGTGGGCTGCTGGCAGGTTGCATCAACAAAGTTTTTCAAAAACCCTGTGCACAATCCAGCACTTCCCCCACTGCCGGCAATCCCCTTCTGCTTCGAATTCCGCTGGGAAGCACCCAGCGGCGGACCCGCATAACAGCGGTGGTGTCAGCTCCCGACCGAGCTGGCCATAAATATGAGAAGAAAAAGTTGCCCCTAGTTGAGCCGCACACTCAGAAGTTAAGTGAAGATCAGGGAAAGTCTGGTTGTGCCCTCCGCGTCTCTGCCAGTCCTGACGCGTTTCGAGCAGGCGCTCTTCATCAAAGGTAGACTGCATGTAACACCACCAACACTCGCGGTTCCAGTTTCTCCCCTTTTATTCCAACATCACAATTCTACTCAGGTGAGAAAGAATCAGAAAGCATTATGGGACTGGAAGTCCGTAATTTGTAACCCCAGTGGGCTGCTGGCAGGTTGCATCAACAAAGTTTTTCAAAAACCCGGTGCACAATCCAGCACTTCCCCCAGTGCTGGCAATTCCCTTCTGCTCCGAATTCCGCTGGGAAGCACCCAGCGGCGGACCCGCATAACAGCGGTGGTGTCAGCTCCCGACCGAGCTGGCCATAAATATGAGAAGAAAAAGTTGCCCCTAGTTGAGCCGCACACTCAGAAGGTAAGTGAAGATCAGGGAAAGTCTGGTTGTGCCCTCCGCGTCTCTGCCAGTCCTGACGCGTTTCGAGCAGGCGCTCTTCATCAAAGGTAGACTGCATGTAACACCACCAACACTCGCGGTTCCAGTTTCTCCCTTTTATTCCAACATCACAATTCTACTCAGGTGAGAAAGAATCAGAAAGCATTATGGGACTGGAAGTCCGTAATTTGTAACCCCAGTGGGCTGCTGGCAGGTTGCATCAACAAAGTTTTTCAAAAACCCGGTGCACAATCCAGCACTTCCCCCAGTGCTGGCAATTCCCTTCTGCTCCGAATTCCGCTGGGAAGCACCCAGCGGCGGACCCGCATAACAGCGGTGGTCTCAGCTCCCGACCGGGCTGGCCGTAAATATGAGAAGAAAAAGTTGCCCCTAGTTGAGCCGCACACTCAGAAGGTAAGTGAAGATCAGGGAAAGTCTGGTTGTGCCCTCCGCGTCTCAGCCAGTCCTGACACGTTTCGAGCAGGCGCTCTTCATCTAAGGTAGACTGCATGTAACACCACCAACACTCACGGTTCCAGTTTCTCCCCTTTTATTCCAACATCACAATTCTACTCAGGTGAGCAAGAATCAGAAAGCATTATGGGACTGGAAGTCCGTAATTTGTAACCCCAGTGGGCTGCTGGCAGGTTGCATCAACAAAGTTTTTCAAAAACCCGGTGCACAATCCAGCACTTCCCCCAGTGCTGGCAATCCCCTTCTGCTCCGAATTCCACTGGGAAGCACCCAGCGGCGGACCCGCATAACAGCGGTGGTGTCAGCTCCCGACCGGGCTGGCCATAAATATGAGAAGAAAAAGTTGCCCCTAGTTGAGCCGCACACTCAGAAGATAAGTGAAGATCAGGGAAAGTCTGGTTGTGCCCTCCGCATCTCAGCCAGTCCTGACGCGTTTCGAGCAGGCGCTCTTCATCAAAGGTAGACTGCATGTAACACCACCAACACACGCGGTTCCAGTTTCTCCCCTTTTATTCCAACGTCACAATTCTACTCAGGTGAGCAAGAATCAGAAGGCATTATGGGACTGGAAGTCCGTAATTTGTAACCCCAGTGGGCTGCTGGTGGTGTTAAATGCAGTCTACCTTTGATGAAGAGCAAATGCTCGAAACGCGTCAGGACTGGCTGAGACGCGGAGGGCACAACCAGACTTTCCCTGATCTTCACTTACCTTCTGAGTGTGCCGCTCAACTAGGGGCAACTTTTTCTTCTCATATTTACGGCCAGCACGGTCGGGAGCTGACACCACCGCTGTTATGTGGGTCCGCCGCTGGGTGCTTCACAGCGGAATTCGGAGCAGTAGGGGATTGCCAGCACTGGGGGAAGTGCTAGATTGTGCACCGGGTTTTTGAAAAACTTTGTTGATGCAACCTGCCAGCAGCCCACTGGGGTTACTAATTACGGACTTCCAGTCCCATAATGCTTTCTGATTCTTTCTCACCTGAGTAGAATTGTGATGTTGGAATAAAAGGGGAGATACTGGAACCGCGAGTGTTGGTGGTGTTACATGCAGTCTACCTTTGATGAAGAGCGCCTGCTCGAAACGCATCAGGACTGGCTGAGACGCGGAGGGCGCAACCAGACTTTCCCTGATCTTCACTTACCTTCTGAGTGTGCGGCTCAACTAGGGGCAACTTTTTCTTCTCATATTTACGGCCAGCCCGGTCGGGAGCTGACACCACCGCTGTTATGCGGGTCCGCCGCTGGGTGCTTAACAGCGGAATTCAGTGCAGAAGGGGATTGCCAGCACTGGGGGAAGTGCCGGATTGTGCACCGGGTTTTTGAAAAACTTTGTTAATGCAACCTGCCAGCAGCCCACTGGGGTTACGAATTACGGACTTCCATTCCCATAATGCTTTCTGATTCTTTCTAACCTGAGTAGAATTGTGATGTTGGAATAAAAGGGGAGATACTGGAACCGCGAGTGTTGGTGATGTTACATGCAGTCTACCTTTGATGAAGAGCGCCTGCTCGAAATGCAACAGGACTGGCTGAGACGCGGAGGGCACAACCAGACTTTCCCTGATCTTCACTTACCTTCTGAGTGTGCGGCTGAACTAGGGCCAATTTTTTCTTCTCATATTTACGGCCAGCCCAGTCGGGAGCTGACACCACCGCTGTTATGCGGATCCGCCGCTGGGTGCTTCACAGCGGAATTCGGAGCAGAAGGGGATTGCCAGCACTGGGGGAAGTGCTGAATTGTGCACCGGGTTTTTGAAAAACTTTGTTGATGCAACCTGCCAGCAGCCCACTGGGGTTAGAAATTACGGACTTCCAGTCCCATAATGCTTTCTGATTCTTTCTCACCTGAGTAGAATTGTGATGTTGGAATAAAAGGGGAGATACTGGAACCGCGAGTATTGGTGGTGTTACATGCAGTCTACCTTTGATGAAGAGCGCCTGCTCAAAACGCGTCAGGACTGGCTGAGACGCAGAGGGCACAACCAGACTTTCCCTGATCTTCACTTACCTTCTGAGTGTGCGGCTCAACTAGGGGCAACTTTTTCTTCTCATATTTACGGCCAGCCCGGTCGGGAGCTGACACCACCGCTGTTATGCGGGTCCGCCGCTGGGTGCTTCACAGCAGAATTCGGAGCAGAAGGGCATTGCCAGCACTGGGGGAAGTGCTGGATTCTGCACCGGGTTTTTGAAAAACTTTGTTGATGCAACCTGCCAGCAGCCCACTGGGGTTACAAATTACGGACTTCCAGTCCCATAATGCTTTCTGATTCTTTCTCACCTGAGGAGAATTGTGATGTTGGAATAAAAGGGGAGATACTGGAACGGCGAGTATTGGTGGTGTTACATGCAGTCTACCTTTGATGAAGAGCGCCTGCTCGAAATGCGTCAAGAGTGGCTGAGAGGCGGAGGGCACAACCAGACTTTCCCTGATCTTCACTAACCTTCTGAGTGTGCGGCTCAACTAGGGGTAACTTTTTCTTCTCATATTTACGGCCAGCCCAGTCGGGAGCTGACACCACCGCTGTTATGCGGGTCCGCCGCTGTGTGATTCACAGTGGAATTCGGAGCAGAAGGGGATTGCCAGCCCTGGGGGAAATGCTGGATTGTGCACCGGGTTTTTGAAAAACTTTGTTGATGCAACCTGCCAGCAGCCCACTGGGGTTACAAATTACGGACTTCCAGTCCCATAATGCCTTCTGATTCTTTCTCACCTGAGTAGAATTGTGATGCTGGAATAAAAGCGGAGATACTGAAACCGCGAGTGTTGGTGGTGTTATATGCAGTCTACCTTTGATGAAGAGCGCCTGCTCGAAACATGTCAGGACTGGCTGAGACGCGGAGGGCACAATCAGACTTTCCCTGATCTTCACTTACCTTCTGAGTGTGCGGCTCAACTAGTGGCAACTTTTTCTTCTCATATTTATGGCCAGCCCGGTCGGGAGCTGACACCACCGCTGTTATGCGGATCCGCCGCTGGGTGCTTCACAGTGGAATTCGGAGCAGAAGGGGATTGCCAGCACTGGGGGAAGTGCTGAATTTTGCACCGGGTTTTTGAAAAACTTTGTTGATGCAACCTGCCAGCAGCCCACTGGGGTTACAAACTACGGACTTCCAGTCCCATAATGCTTTCTCATTCTTTCTCTCCCGAGTAGAATTGTGATGTTGGAATAGAAGGGGAGATACTGGAACCGCGAGTGTTGGTCTACCTTTGATAAAGAGCGCCTGCTCGAAACGCGTCAGGAATGGCTGAGACGCGGAGGGCACAACCAGACTTTCCCTGTTCTTCACTTACCTTCTGAGTGTGCGGCTCAACTAGGGGCAACTTTTTCTTCTCATATTTACGGCCAGCCCGGTTGGGAGCTGACACCACCGCTGTTATGCGGGTCCGCCGCTGGGTGCTTCACAGCAGAATTCGGAGCAGAAGGGGATTGCCAGCACTGGGGGAAGTGCTGGATTGTGCACCGGGTTTTTGAAAAACTTTGTTGATGCAACCTGCCAGCAGCCCACTGGGATTACAAATTACGGACTTCCAGTCCCATAATGCTTTCTGATTCTCTCTCATTTGAGTAGAATTGTGATGTTTGAATAAAAGGGGAGATACTGGAACCGCGAGTGTTGGTGGTGCTACATGCAGTCTACCTTTGATGAAGAGCGCCTGCTCAAAACGCGTCAGGACTGGCTGAGACACGGAGGGCACAACCAGAATTTCCCTGATCTTCACTTACCTTCTGAGTGTGCGGCTCAACTAGGGGCAACTTTTTCTTCTCATATTTACGGCCAGCCCTGTTGGGAGCTGACACCACCGCTGTTATGCGGGTCCGCCGCTGGGTGCTTCACAGCGGAATTCGGAGCAGAAGGGGATTGCTAGCACTGGGAGAAGTGCTGGAATGTGCACCGGGTTTTTGAAAAACTTTGTTGATGCAACCTGCCAGCAGCCCACTGGGGTTACAAATTATGGACTTCCAGTCCCATAATGCTTTCTGATTCTTTCTCACCTGAGTAGAATTGTGATGTTGGAATAATAGGGGAGATACTGGAACCGCGATTGTTGGTGGTGATACATGCAGTCTACCTTTCATGAACAGCGCCTGCTCGAAACGCGTCAGGACTGGCTGAGACGCGGAGGGCACAACCAGACTTTCCCTGATCTTCACTTACCTTCTGAGTGTGTGGCTCAACTAGGGGCAACTTTTTCTTCTCATATTTACGGCCAGCCCGGTCGGGAGCTGACACCACTGCTGTTATGCGGGTCCACTGCTGGGTGCTTCACAACGGAACTCGGAGCAGAAGGGGATTTTCAGCACTAGGGGAAGTGCTGGATTGTGCACCGGGTTTTTGAAAAACTTTGTTGATGCAACCTGCCAGCAGCCCACTGGGGTTACAAATTACGGACTTCCAGTCCCATAATGCTTTCTGATTCTTTCTCACCTGAGTAGAATTGTGATGTTGGAATAAAAGGGGAGATACTGGAACCGCAAGTGTTGGTGGTGTTACATGCAGTCTACCTTTGATGAAGATCGCCTGCTCGAAGTGCGTCAGGACTGGCTGAGACGCAGAGGGCACAACCAGACTTTCCCTGATCTTCACTTACCTTCTGAGTCTGCGGCTCAACTAGGGGCAACTTTTTCTTCTCTTATATATATATATATATATATATATATATATATATATATATAATTCACACGATAAAGGTTGCCCTATTATGAAACGCCAACACAGTTGAAAATTACTTCCTTCATTTATTGTGGGTACAGGCACAGCGTGCATTCCTCCCCCATCTCGATTGCCAAATGGATTTCGGGCTCCATGCCCTTGTTCACTGGCTAACACGCAAGTCCCGGCAGCTGTAAGGACTTATACTCTACTGCCCCGCCCATGTGGGACTGAAAGAATGCTGGGACAGGTAGTCCATAGTATATTCTCCATAGTGGACTGCTCAAAGAAATTCGTGCTGTACTGTATTCCCCCAGTGGGTTGGGTGGAGGAGAACCACCTCTGTGCTTGCCAATGTCTATTGCTACAATACCGGAAATCTTCCCCTCCTGTCGGCACTCGGAACTCCAGGTGCCAGGTCCGCTGTAGTTGCGGCGGGGCGTTTCTGCGACGAGGCGCGCCGCACTTGATTCCACACGATAAAGGTTGCCCTATTATGAAACGCCAACACAGTTAAAAATTACTTCCTTCATTTATTGCGGGTACAGGCACAGCATGCATTCCTCCCCCATCTCGAGTGCCAAATGCATTTCGGGCTCCATGCCCTTGTTCACTGGCTAACACGCAAGTCCCGGCAGCTGTAAGGGCTTATACTCTACTGCCCCGCCCATGTGGGACTGAAAGAATGCTGGGACAGGTAGTCCATAGTATATTCTCCATAGTGGACTGCTCAAAGAAATTCGTGCTGTACTGTATTCCCCCAGTGGGTTGGGTGGAGGAGAACCACCTCTGTGCTTGCCAATGTCTATTGCCACAGTACCGGAAATCTTCCCCTCCTGTCGGCACTCGGAACTCCAGGTGCCAGGTCCGCTGTAGTTGCGGCGGGGCGTTTCTGCGACGAGGCGCGCCGCACTTGATTCCACACGATAAAGGTTGCCCTATTATGAAACGCCAACACAGTTGAAAATTACTTCCTTCATTTATTGCGGGTACAGGCACAGCATGCATTCCTCCCCCATCTCGAGTGCCAAATGCATTTCGGGCTCCATGCCCTTGTTCACTGGCTAACACGCAAGTCCCGGCAGCTGTAAGGACTTATACTCTACTGCCCCGCCCATGTGGGACTGAAAGAATGCTGGGACAGGTAGTCCATAGTATATTCTCCATAGTGGACTGCTCAAAGAAATTCGTGCTGTACTGTATTCCCCCAGTGGGTTGGGTGGAGGAGAACCACCTCTGTGCTTGCCAATGTCTATTGCCACAATACCGGAAATCTTCCCCTCCTGTCGGCACTCGAACTCCAGGTGCCAGGTCTGCTGTAGTTGCGGCGGGGCGTTTCTGCGACGAGGCGCGCCGCACTTGATTCCACACGATAAAGGTTGCCCTATTATGAAACGCCAACACAGTTGAAAATTACTTCCTTCATTTATTGTGGGTACAGGCACAGCGTGCATTCCTCCCCCATCTCGAGTGCCAAATGCATTTCGGGCTCCATGCCCTTGTTCACTGGCTAACACGCAAGTCCCGGCAGCTGTAAGGACTTATACTCTACTGCCCCGCCCATGTGGGACTGAAAGAATGCTGGGACAGGTAGTCCATAGTATGTTCTCCATAGTGGACTGCTCAAAGAAATTCGTGCTGTACTGTATTCCCCCAGTGGGTTGGGTGGAGGAGAACCACCTCTGTGCTTGCCAATGTCTATTGCCACAATACCGGAAATCTTCCCCTCCTGTCGGCACTCGGAACTCCAGGTGCCAGGTCCGCTGTAGTTGCGGCGGGGCGTTTCTGCGACGAGGCGCGCCGCACTTGATTCCACACGATAAAGGTTGCCCTATTATGAAACGCCAACACAGTTGAAAATTACTTCCTTCATTTATTGCGGGTACAGGCACAGCGTGCATTCCTCCCCCATCTCGAGTGCCAAATGCATTTCGGGCTCCATGCCCTTGTTCACTGGCTAACACGCAAGTCCCAGCAGCTGTAATGACTTATACTCTACTGCCCCGCCCATGTGGGACTGAAAGAATGCTGGGACAGGTAGTCCATAGTATATTCTCCATAGTGGACTGCTCAAAGAAATTCGTGCTGTACTGTATTCCCCCAGTGGGTTGGGTGGAGGAGAACCACCTCTGTGCTTGCCAATGTCTATTGCCACAATACCGGAAATCTTCCCCTCCTGTCGGCACTCGGAACTCCAGGTGCCAGGTCCGCTGTAGTTGCGGCGGGGCGTTTCTGCGACGAGGCGCGCCGCACTTGATTCCACACGATAAAGGTTGCCCTATTATGAAATGCCAACACAGTTAAAAATTACTTCCTTCATTTATTGCGGGTACAGGCACAGCATGCATTCCTCCCCCATCTCGAGTGCCAAATGCATTTCGGGCTCCATGCCCTTGTTCACTGGCTAACACGCAAGTCCCGGCAGCTGTAAGGGCTTATACTCTACTGCCCCGCCCATGTGGGACTGAAAGAATGCTGGGACAGGTAGTCCATAGTATATTCTCCATAGTGGACTGCTCAAAGAAATTCGTGCTGTACTGTATTCCCCCAGTGGGTTGGGTGGAGGAGAACCACTTCTGTGCTTGCCAATGTCTATTGCCACAGTACCGGAAATCTTCCCCTCCTGTCGGCACTCGGAACTCCAGGTGCCAGGTCCGCTGTAGTTGCGGCGGGCGTTTCTGCGACGCAGGCGCGCCGCACTTGATTCCACACGATAAAGGTTGCCCTATTATGAAACGCCAACACAGTTGAAAATTACTTCCTTCATTTATTGCGGGTACAGGCACAGCATGCATTCCTCCCCCATCTCGAGTGCCAAATGCATTTCGGGCTCCATGCCCTTGTTCACTGGCTAACACGCAAGTCCCGGCAGCTGTAAGGACTTATACTCTACTGCCCCGCCCATGTGGGACTGAAAGAATGCTGGGACAGGTAGTCCATAGTATATTCTCCATAGTGGACTGCTCAAAGAAATTCGTGCTGTACTGTATTCCCCCAGTGGGTTGGGTGGAGGAGAACCACCTCTGTGCTTGCCAATGTCTATTGCCACAATACCGGAAATCTTCCCCTCCTGTCGGCACTCGGAACTCCAGGTGCCAGGTCTGCTGTAGTTGCGGCGGGGCGTTTCTGCGACGAGGCGCGCCGCACTTGATTCCACACGATAAAGGTTGCCCTATTATGAAACGCCAACACAGTTGAAAATTACTTCCTTCATTTATTGTGGGTACAGGCACAGCGTGCATTCCTCCCCCATCTCGAGTGCCAAATGCATTTTGGGCTCCATGCCCTTGTTCACTGGCTAACACGCAAGTCCCGGCAGCTGTAAGGACTTATACTCTACTGCCCAGCCCATGTGGGACTGAAAGAATGCTGGGACAGGTAGTCCATAGTATGTTCTCCATAGTGGACTGCTCAAAGAAATTCGTGCTGTACTGTATTCCCCAGTGGGTTGGGTGGAGGAGAACCACCTCTGTGCTTGCCAATGTCTATTGCCACAATACCGGAAATCTTCCCCTCCTGTCGGCACTCGGAACTCCAGGTGCCAGGTCCGCTGTAGTTGCGGCGGGGCGTTTCTGCGACGAGGCTCGCCGCACTTGATTCCACACGATAAAGGTTGCCCTATTATGAAACGCCAACACAGTTGAAAATTACTTCCTTCATTTATTGCGGGTACAGGCACAGCGTGCATTCCTCCCCCATCTCGAGTGCCAAATGCATTTCGGGCTCCATGCCCTTGTTCACTGGCTAACACGCAAGTCCCAGCAGCTGTAATGACTTATACTCTACTGCCCCGCCCATGTGGGACTGAAAGAATGCTGGGACAGGTAGTCCATAGTATATTCTCCATAGTGGACTGCTCAAATAAATTTGTGCTGTACTGTATTCCCCCAGTGGGTTGGGTGGAGGAGAACCACCTCTGTGCTTGCCAATGTCTATTGCCACAATACCGGAAATCTTCCCCTCCTGTCGGCACTCGGAACTTCAGGTGCCAGGTCCGCTGTAGTTGCGGCGGGGCGTTTCTGCGACGAATATATTCGCTGAAAACACCACAGGTTTCAGGGATGTTATACTGAGTTGGACATTTCACTTGTACAAAACCAGAGAAATTTGCCCGTTATAGTTAGTTCAGCTAACTATAACTCACGCCCACGCAATGCCCTGCTGATGACGTCAATTATTACATCATTCATGACATGGTCAGTGACATCACTGATGACATCTCAAATGACATCACTGATGACATCATCCAGTGACAGTGTGTTTCTGTAAAGTTTAAATATGTTTTATATATATATATATAAATGGCAAGGTGTATTGAAGAATGAGTGGGTGTATAAGTGTCTGAATGGATGATTTAGTAGGTGCGTGACTGACTATATAAGTGAGTGATTAAACGTGTCTTACTGAATGCATGGGTTAGTGACTAAACTGTGTGAATGTCTGTATCAGTCTTTCAGTTGGTGTGTAAGCGGCTGCATGGGTTGGTGAAAAGCTACATGAGTGTCTATATGGGTTATTGATTGGTTGCCTGAGTATCTGTATGGGTGCCTGAGTGTCTGTGTGGGGGGGTGACTCTGTGCATAGATATGTGAGTGGGTGATTCACTGGGGGTATGGGTTCAAGAGTGCATCTGTGATGGGCTGTATGGGTGGGTGAGTGTGTGTATGGGTGTGTTGGTGAGTGAATGGATGTCTCAGTGGTACATGTGTGAGTAGCTACATATGTGAAAGGCAGTATATGTGAGAGTCGGAATATATAAATGACTATATGTGAGAGTGAGTGATAGTGAGAGTGGCTGTATGGATGAGTGTGTGCTTGTATCAGTGATTGTATAAGAGACTAAGTATGTGTTAGTATCTGTATGAATAAGTGAGGTCGTGTGTGTATAACTGTATAGGTGAGTAAATGGGAATGTGATTGATTCTTTGCATGACTGACTAGGTGTGTGAGTAACTATGGATGAGTGGCGGTGTGTGAGTGTCTATATAGGTCTATGAGTGCATATGATAGTGCTGTATTGATGAGTGACTGCATGTATGAGTGACTGTATGGGTGAATGAGTGGATGTGTGTGTAGACCTAGGAATCAGTGAGTGGGTATGTAGTAATTGGTATTGGTGTGTCTATGGTTTCGAAAATGGTAGTCTGTATTTTAGAGTGGGTGTATCGAAAGTTATATTAGGGTGTGAGGAGGTGCATCAGATTATCACGTGGATGATGTCATCAGTGATGTCATTTGAGATGTCATCAGTGATGTCACTGACCATGTCATGAATGATGTAATATGTGACCTCATCAGCAGTGCATTGCAGGGGCGCGAGTTATAGTTAGCTGAACTAACTATAACGTCCGAATTTCTCTGGTTTTGTACGAGTGAAATGTCCAACTAACTATAACGTCCCTGAAACCTGTGGTTTTTTCAGTGAATTTCAAAGGTTTTTTAAATGCTAATTTCTAACTATAACGTCCCTGAGACCTATTGTTTTTTCAGTGAATTTCTAAGGTTTTTTAAATGAAAATTTCTAACTATGCCTACAGAGGTAGGACATGTGCAGAAAGAGGAAGAAAGGCGCAGAAAGAAGCAAGAGAAATGCAGAAAGAGGCAACAGAAGTCCAGAAAGAGGAAGAAAGGTACAGAAAGAAGCAAGAGATATGCAGAAAGAACCAACAGAGATGCAGAAAGAAACCTGGTTGCAAAGTCATCCTGTGCCCTGGGCACCCCCCAACTTTTTTCTGACTTGTACTGGTGGTAACTGACTCTGACTGACCCTGGGCTCTGCCTAACCAGGCCCGGAGCCAGTGCTATGCTGAAAGACACTTAGAATACAGTGAAAACACCTACATATACTATTGTAAACTATGGGTTAGGGTACCCCTGTGATTGGCATGACCTCCCCTGTAAGGCCTTAGTACATAATAGGGCAGGGGGATTAAAACTACCTCTAAGACCTATTACATTACAAATGCTTCTTTAACTGGTAGTCACATTTGCAGAGTGGTGGAGAAAGGGGTCTGGGCCTCCAACCAGCGCTCAGAAATTCCGCTGCGTAGGACTTACAGGAGGTACCAGGAGGGCTACTTGGCCACCAAAGTCCCTCAGGAGTAAAGTGGACTTCATCCCCCAACCAGTACTGTGCCAGGATTCGCATTTGCAGAGTGGTGGGGAAAGGTGAGCGTGTCCTCCGAAGACCTCTCAGCAATCCCACTGCATGGGTCTTACTGGAGGTAACAGGAGGGGTAGTTGGCCCCCACGGTGAACCTTGGGGGCCAACTACCCCTCCTGTTACCTCCAGTAACTCCCACACAGCAGGATTACTAAGCTCTCATAGCACGCCACGCCCCCTTTCCCCACCACTGTGCAAACGCACTTCCTGGCGCGCTCTTGGATGAGGATTTAAGTCCCCTTCGCTGCTGGGGGTCCGTAGGGGCCAACTAGCCTACCTGATACTACCAGTATGCCCCAGATAGTGGGATTGCTGAAAGGTGGGCGCAGGCCATACCGCCTTTCTCCACCACTCTGCAGACGCGCCTACTGGCGCGTTCTGGGTTGGGGATTAAGCCCCCTTGTATCCTGAGGGTCCCTAGGGGTCAACTAGCCCACCAGGTACCTCCAGTAAGCCCCACACAGCTGGACTGCTGAGAGTGGTCCTGAGCCCATGCCTCCTTTTTACACCACTCTGCAACCGCGCCTCCTGCCACACTGCTGGTGGGCAATGAGGTCCTCTTGTGTCCAGAGGACCTCAGGACACAAGAGGACCTCATCACTCCAAACCAGAATGTGTTGGCAGCCATTTTGTGACTCGGTGGTTGAACCGAGTCGCATCAAAAAGGTAAAAAAAAGGTTATAAATGTAGGAAAGGGGGCAGGGTAGAAACACCCTGACCCCCTAGGGCTGGGACCCCCAGGGCCCCAAAAAGTATTTTTTTTTTTCAGCGGAAGTGGCGCTGGGTGCCGAGAAAATAAAAAAAAACTAAGCGCGGTCTCCCATGCTTCATTTTAATGAGCCCCCGGGTGGGCCAGGTCCCGGGGGTATGTGTAAAATTTAAGCGGGGGCCCTGCGGAGGCCCCCGCAGCCCCGGGGACCACCACCTCCCCGGGGCTTAATTAATTATGGAGGAAACCTGCTCTCGCTTCCAAGAAGCAAAGCAGAATTGCTTTTGGGTAAGGGGAGCTGCATGTCAGCAGCTCCCCATGTCCAAAAGCAATGCCGGCTCCCGCAGGAGGCGGGGAGCCAGCTGGGACCACGGGGGCATTGGGGCTCCCCCCGCGGTCCCCAGCATTATGGCCAGGCTCTGGGGATGGGGTCCGCGAGGCCAAAAGTGGCCCTGGGAAGGGGGGCCAAGCGGCCCCCCATGTAACGGTGCGTTGGATTCGCGAATTCACCGCAAATAAATAATTTAGTAGCATATAATTTAGAAGGTAGTGTTGTATTTGTGAAGTTGTTTTAAAGAGGTACTGTGATTGAAGTTAATGACAAGATTACAATGGATAGAGTTGTTAAAAATATATAAAATTAAAAATTAATAGTTAAACCTGAAAAGTGTATTGTGTTGTAGTACATTGAATTCATGCTTTTTCAGATTTGTGTCGGATGCGCAAATCCACAACATTTAAAAAAAAAATATGTATGTTTAAATTTTTTTTAGATTCACTATTGTGTTATAGGGTGGCTCTAAAAAGAGCCCTTGTTTTCATTATGAGTTTGTTGTAGCTACATGTAAGTGCGGATGCACAGCTTTAGGTTTTTGAGAAAGACTCTGTTTCCTTGATCTGTGAAGTGTACTCCATCACTTCTGTAGATGTCATTCATATCAAAACGTAGATTGTTTTTATCGATGAAGCCCATCCTATGGTCTCTGAGGTAAGCAGAAACAGCTTTATTGACATTCTTTCTAGCTTTTTCAATCTGTGGACAGAATTGATTTGACCACTTCCATTTCTGTCTTTGGCATATATTAGAGTATACAAAGACAGTTTGAGGTAAAAGCAACATCAATTGTGCAAAGGTGTCCTTCATTAGCATTTCCAGACCTACCCCAGTCAATGTGCCTAGGTCATTGCCACCACAGTGCACAATCATGAGGTCAGGGGGTTGGAGATGCAAAAAGGTTTAAACCAAAGGCATCAATTAGTGCCACTTTAATCCTCTCTGTGCAATCCATTTAATATCCACATTTTGCAAAGCTAGGTCTTTGTCAATAACTCTGCGTTTAGCATACCTTTTGCACCAGAAAACATAGCTGTGTCCAACAATCCATACTGTAAGCATCTTGAAGGGATGTCTGGAAGTAATGAAAAGATGTCTGTAGCTGAGGTAGTCAGTTGGTAGAATGAGAGGTATGTAAAATGGTGGACAAGATGCTGTTTCATAAAAAGTAGAGAATTGATTGGCTGTTTAAGAACATTGTACATTTAAAAATAGGGTGCATGTTACTTTCTTTAAAAAGCATGTTTCTTATTGGTTAGTAGAAATGTTTGAAAGGTACAGTAGATAGGATATGGTGATATTTTGCAAACGTCAACCACACCTGCTGTTTGCATTTGTAACCTTGTGTGCTGAACTTGAAAATATGGTGAACTTGTGACCTGTTAGTTCAGTTGAATGTTCCATGAACTGTTACTATGGAAACTTGCAATAAGCAGAATGGGGAAGGGTTGAAACTTAACTGTGGACTTAAAATGTGAAATTGTAATTTATATATCAGTGATATGTTATTAAAGTATAATTTCCCAAGTCAGTACTATCTTTAGAAGTGGTGTGTTCTTAAAAAATAGTGGTATTTTTATTTGCAATATATTTTTGAACACCCGTATGGATTCGCGGCTCCATTGCGTTGGTGCATGGTGGAGTCGCGACTCCAAAAAATTCCAGAACCAGTTTGGTCACTTTTATGGTTTAAATCGTTTTATTAGATATGCTGTGAACGATAACATTCCACCCACCTACAACCACTGGCCGGCGGGGAGTCTAGCAGTCAATTCAAATTTTATTAATGCGATTACAACCAAAAACAAAAGAGAAAAACAAAGGAGAGAGTCCAAGAAGAGTAGAGTAAAGCCGATATGAGGAGGAAATCATAGGAAAGAGAGGAGACCGGAAACCACCCAAAGCTCAAGCTATGACTCGGTAGGGATCTAGGGCGAAGTTCCCTTCAAAGGGGGGGGTGGGGTCACAGGGGGAGCCGTGGGGAATTGCAGAACCCTGAGGTATGGGGGGCAAGTGAGCTCGATGAATTCGGAGGATAGGTATGCCACAGTGGACCCCCAGGTCTTATCAAACTTAGGCAACGTGTGGTTGATCTCCGCAGTGATCCGTTCCATCCCGACCACCTCCCACAATCTATGCAGCCAATCTAGTTTTGTTGGGATAGCATCCATGCCCCACTTTGCCAGGAGGACCTGCTTAGCTGCTCCCAACGCTAGGGTGATCGCCCTACCCCAACAGGAGCGGAGAGGATATGTGAGGGGATTAGGAAGTCCCAACAGGATGTAGCTGGGAAATCTGGGAAGTTCCGTCTGGAATATGTGATCAACTAAGGGCAAGATGGAATCCCAGAAGGGCTGTAGCTTGGGACAGTGCCAGAGAATGTGGGACAGTGTGCCCACCTGACCGCATTCGCACCAACATAGATCGCTGCTGCGGGGCCTCCACCTGGCCACACGTGCCGGGGTATAATACCAATAGTGCACAATTTTTAGAAGCATCTCCTTCCCTGAAGAGCTGCACGATGATGCCCGGACCTGTGGATAATGTCCGCCCACTCTTTCGGGGAAAATTCCCGATCCAGCTCCGATTTCCACCTACGCTGTGCCGGGGACTTAAGTGGATTCTTGGTCTTGTTGAGAAAGTTATAAATGTCTGACAAGAGACGTTTGTTGGAGGTGCGAATAATGTACCAGATCTCGAATTTTGTAAGGAGCCGACCTGCATGCACGCGGACCCGAGGCTGCGTGACCCAATGGCGTAGCGCTAGGTACTGCCAGTACGCCTCCTTGGGAATCCCATAATGGGTCACCAACTGGGGGAAGTCCATAAATCCCCGTACATCAAAAAGGTCGCAAATACGTTTACAGTTCGCTTCTTGCCATTTCAGATAGGCGTTCCCTATGAGAGCTGGGGGGAAGTCTGGGTTCCCAATGAAAGGGGTCAGGGGTGACATAGCTGTAGACAGTTGACATTTCTCCTGGATCTTGTCCCATACCTTCATGGTAGCACGCAGGACCGGGGAGAGGTACACGCCTTTTGGGCGATGGCGCCTGGGGAGCCAGGGTACCTTCCAGATGTGAATCCCAGCCACGCCCCTGTCCATGAAGCACCAGTGCTTTTCCGACTCCAGTTGGTACCATTCCACCATCCAGCGCAGTTGCGCCGCCTCATAGTAGTGGCCAAGATGGGGGACCCCAAGGCCTCCGTCCTCCTGTCGCAAATACGTGAGGTGTCGAGACATGCGCGGTTTCTTTCCTCCCCAAATGAAGCCATTAATTAGTTGCTGCATTTGGGCCAGTATCATGGGCGGCGGACATAAGGGGAGCGTCTGCATTATGTAGAGCAGACATGGCAGAATCGTCATTTTAACTGCAGGTATCTTGCCCAACCAGGAGAGGACATGTTTCTTCCAGCTGTTCGTTTCTTGGCGCACCATGGCCAGTAACTCCGAGTAGTTCACCTGAGCCGACTTTGCAGTAGTCGAAAAAACCCGGAGCCCCAGGTACGTGATATCGCTGACAGCCCAAGAGAATGGGAAGAGCTGCGACAATTGAAGTCGGTCCTCCGCAGGGATCGTGAGACTCAGCGCCTGAGTTTTCTTCAGGTTAATTTTGAAACCCAACGCCGCGCTAAAGGCGGCAACCTCCGCCAAGAAGGGGGGGAGAGAAAGCAATAAACGAGACAAGTAAAGGAGCACGTCATCCGCGTACAGTGAAATCTTATGCTCCCTATCGCCCATCCGGAGCCCGGTGACCGTGAGGAGTTGGTGGAGCCGTTCAGCAAATGGCTCCATGTACATCGCGAAAAAAAGAGGGGAGAGTGGGCACCCCTGCCTCATGCCGCGCCCAATCTTGAAGGACATGGAGACCACCCCGTTGACCCGAATGCGAGCCTGCGGCCCCTGATAAATACAGCTCACCCACTTCCGAAATCGCTCCCCAAGTCCAAATCGGCAGAGGACTTGTTGCAAATAGGGCCAGTGGACCCTGTCAAATGCCTTTTCGGCATCCAGCGACAGGAGTATCGCCGGGATCTGGGTGCGCTGCGTCTTATCTAAGAGGTGGCACAGTCGTCGAGTCCCGTCGCTACAATTGCGATCTGGGATAAAACCTGACTGATCCGGGTCCACCAGACCTTGCATGTGTGGGGCGAGCCGGGACGCCAAAATACTGGTAAAAATCTTTAAGTCCACGTTAAGCAGGGAAATGGGGCGGTAAGAGGTGAGCTCTCGAGGGTCCTTCCCAGGCTTGGGAATGACCACAACCTCTGCCATGGACATCGATGGGGCGAGTTTCCCAGTGGCGCTGAAAGTGTTGAACAGACGCGCCAGGAGGGGAGCAAGGTCCGACGCAAAAACTTTATAAAAATCAACCGGGAAGCCGTCCTCGCCTGGAGCCTTACCAGCCAACAGCCTCTGAATCGCTCGCAAAACTTCTTCAGGGCGCATATCCGGCTCCAGGGTGGTTGCAATGGAGTCCAGCAGCGGGGTCACTGGTGCCGCATGCACGTATTCCTCGATCGCAATAGGATCCAGGCTTTCAGCAGAGTATAGCGCCTTATAGAAGGCCTCAAATTCGGACGCAATTTCCCCATCCGCTCGCAGGATCTCACCCCGGGCATTCGTAAGTTCCGCGACCCGACTTGTCGCCATCTAAGCCTGAAGAGCGTGTGCCAGAAGTCTCCCAGCCTTGTTCCCCCCCTCATAGTAACGCTGCCTGGTGCGAAGCAAAGCATATTCGGCGCGATCGAGATCTAGCCCTCGTAGTTGCTTCCTCGTTTGCATGAGAAGTCTCCGTGTTTGAACCGCCCCCGTATGGCGGTGAACCCCCTCCAGCTCCCGGATTTGAGCCTCTAATTCCTCTCTTTTAGCTTTACGGTCCTTGTTGAGGTTTGCCGCGATAGCAATACACCGCCCCTGAAGGACAGCCTTCAAGGCATCCCAGAGCGTGTCAACCGCGACCGAGCCCACGTCGTTCAACTCCAGGTAGGTTTTAATAGCACCCCTTAACTCAGTTATATTAGCATCGTGTGTAAGCAAAGCACGATTTTAGCGCCACGAATGGTGCCTCTGGGAGCCACCCGGGAGGATCAGCTTTAAGACGACCGGGGAGTGATCCGAGAGTGCCGCCACTCCAATAGAGACGTCGTCAGTGGACGCTGTGACCCTGGGCGAGGTCCAAAAGAGATCGATGCGGGCGTACGTTTGATGTGCCGCGGAAAAGAAGGTGTACTCCCGCGCTGACGGGAAGCGATGGCGCCAGGCGTCCGTAAGGCCAGCCTCCCTCAGTCTCTGTAGTGTCGAGTCAGAGATCGACCCCGTATGTCCCACCCTAAGTGTTGACCTGTCCAGGTCAGCAGCCGGAACCAAATTGAAGTCACCCCCGATAACCAGGTCTTCATCCGGAGACTCCAGAAGTAGGTGTAACGTATCGCGCAAGAAAGCCTCCTGGTGCTCCTTGGGGCTATAGACCGAGGCTATCGTATGTAGGTGCTCTCCCATTAATACCCGCAGCCCGGCGAGTTCCGCGAAGTTCCCCACTACAGTCCGCTGGAAATGCGTGGCCAGGAGGATCGCCACCCCAGCCTTCTTCCCCAGCCCAGATGAAAAATATTGTCTATCGAACCATTTGGATCGGAGCCTCTTCCAGTCCGCTCGCATGAGCTGGGTCTCCTGTAGGAGGCAAATATCGCACTTAGCATCTCTCAGCAAGGCAAGAAGTATATGTCGCTTCGCCGGCGAATTAAGGGCCCGCACATTGGAGCTCATGATTACTACTTTAAGACTAGTCATGGGTCAGCATGAAAAGGCACCTCTGCGCACCCACCCAGTCTGACGCAGTAAAAAACCAAGTGTGACAGAGTACCCACTCCCCCCGCACTCCACCACTGGGCAGCCACCCAAGCCCTCCCGCCACCCCCCCGCAGCACTGCGCCGTGTCATCAAGCCTACTGGGGCAAGCCCTCTGCGTATATATGGGGGTAGAACCTGGGTGCCTGGCCGAACAATTAGCGCATTTAGGGTGTGGAAATGCTGGGAAGATGCACAAGTAGCACCCCCCCCACTGAGCCCAGCCGCCCCAGCCTCCCCACCAGGTGGTCCCATCCTCCCCGAACTCACCCGCCACCCCTGGCCACCAAAGTCGAAGGTACACCCTACCTGTCCGTGGGCGAGCTGCAGATCTCTCGTGGGTGGAGAAGGAAGAAAAGAAGAGAAAAAGACGGAAAAAAGGCAGGGAGAGGAAGTAGAAAACACAAACAAAATTCAATGACTTCTTCCAACAGGAACTAATCGCACCAACGTGCAAGGGTCCGTGTGTCTGGCGGTCGGTCATCACCATCCGGAAGGTGGGACTCCCCCACCGAGACCGATATCTCGAACCTCTGGTCTCGGACCCATTGTGATATCATCAGTGCGCGGGATGACAATCGCCAGGGGCCATCGATGGTTTCAGTCTCCTGAGTTCTCCCGGCTCTGCAACTGACTGAGCAAGGCATTCCGTTCCCGCTGACACTCCTCCTCCGACGGTTTCATCTGAGCGCCCCTCCTAGGGCCTCGTCTCCTGCTTGCTCTCGGCGGCTTCCCAGCTGATGGACCTCCCTCCACCGCGTCTAAATCCTCTGCCGCTGTCAGAGCCCCACCAAGTATGGCCTTCGCTTCCTGTAGGCTCCGCACCCCATGCGTTTCATTATTCCAGACAAAGGACAGGTGGAATGGATGCCCCCACTGGTACCGGATTCCCTGGTCGCGAAGGAGGGATGTGACCGGCTGCAGTTCCCTACGCCGCTGCAAGGTGAGGGGCGAGAGATCCTGGAAGACCCCGACCTGAAGGCCCTCGAATTCCACCGTCGATCGGTCTCGTGTGGCGGCCATGATAATCTCCTTCTGCCGGTAGGAGTGTAGGCAAGTCAAGATGTCCTGTAGCCACGGGCCAGGGCCCGAGGCGGGTCGGCCGGCCCGATGCGTTCGATCCAACGTGACCTCCTTGTCTCGCAACGCCGGGGCCATATGTTTAAAGAGGCGAAGGACCCATTCTTCCAGCTTGCCACCGTCTGCCAGAAGTGGCACGTCCTTAATATGAATATTAGAGTGCCTCGACCGGTTTTCAAGGTCTTCCAGCTTGAGATATAGCTCGTCGTTCCGCTCACAGAGGTCGATAAGTTCCCGGGCCTGAGTGGTAAGCTCTTCCTCTCGTCTGTCCCCATTGCATTCCAGGGTGTCCACCCTGTCCCCCACTTCTTTGAGTTCCAACCGGAGCTGCTTGACATCGGAGGCCATTTCTTGATGTAGGCTAGCGAAGTCTTCCCGGAGAGAGCTGAAGAGCTGCTCCATAAACTCCTTCGTGACTGGCTCAGCAGAAGGGCCTGTGTCCGATTCCAACCCCAGTCCGCCGGACTTTTTCCCGCCGGTTTTCTGGAGCAGGTCTTTAATGGCCCCAGGTGTGGAGGCAGGGACTCCGCCAAACGACAACAGCGGCCGGGGGTACGAACACGGACCAGGACAGGACCTCCTCACACAAGGCGTTCAGTCTCAAGTCTAGCCTCACCCCTTTTAAGGGTCGTTGAGTAGGCCCCTGTGGTATTGTTGTTGTCACTCACTCAGGGCCCCGCAGTGACCGGCAGACAGCAGCTCCCCAAAGCGCGTGACAATGCCTGTGGGGCCCCACTACAAAGGTTCAAGTCCACCGCCAACCGCCGCCTCAGAGCGGGGCACCTCCAGTTCCCAGCGGGGGACGGGCACAACTGCAGACGCGCCATTCCGGTACTCAATCCCTAGCGCCTGGGCCCCCCCCCGGCTGGCCCGCTTGCACAGAGGGGTCTCAATCCAGCCAGGGGCCCCCGCAGCAGCAAGAAGAAAAGAGGCCAGAATGCAAGGCCTAGGGCGCCTCGGCTGCCGAATTAAGCAGGGGCTCACTGCTCTCGGGGGTGATGAGTGGGACTGTGTCTGGGTGCTCCCCCTAAGCCTCAGCGAGTAAGCTGGCCAGTCCTCCAAGGCTCTCCACTATCGGGCCGGGCCCCAGGACGCTCCCAGTCTGTGTCATGCAGGGCCTCTGCTCTCCGCCTCTCACTGTGGCCCCCCTGGTGCAGCGGTACAGCTCTTCTCCCTCACCTCTCTCACGGGCTGCCAATGTGCTGCTTTGCACGGTGCGGGTCCGCCTCTCACACTTCGTAGGCTGCTCCACGAGGCGCCGCCACCAGGCTCTGGACCTGCACCGCAGCCACCCCCTCAGCCCGTCTCCAACTTGACTCTCTGGGCCGGGGGGGGTCCCCCGCCAGCGTCCACAGATTGCAAGCTCCCAGAGCGGGCCTCGCCGCCCACTCTCAGTCACGACCCCAGGCCTCACTGAAGATGGCCGCCTCGTGGTTGCCGGGCCCGGGCCACAGGCAGGCACTCGCGCAGTTCCTTAGGAGGCAGCGGAATCCTGGCCTCACATCCCGCGCCTCCGCGTTCCGCAGTGCACTCAGGGCTCCGTCAGTGTCAAGAAGGACGGATGACACCACAACCGGACCTTCTCCGCCACCACCAAATCCCCCGGGACGATCCCGGCAGTATCCCGGTCACCGCGGCCGATCGCCGTGTTCGAGTTGCAGCAGCCGGATCCAGCGGGAGATCGGGGCCGCACAACAGCCTGACCGGTCGCCAGCAGCAGCGTAGCCCGAGGTCACTTTCTGGCCCCCTCTCTGGTCCCGAAACAGCCTGTGGAT
This sequence comes from Calotriton arnoldi, assembly GCA_963921515.1. Lineage (NCBI taxonomy): Eukaryota > Metazoa > Chordata > Amphibia > Caudata > Salamandridae > Calotriton > Calotriton arnoldi. The sequence continues at coordinate 746,474 of CAWUFW010000597.1, read as the reverse complement.
GCCTCGTATCGGCCTCGGCGAGCGGAGCCCCAAGAAAAACTGTGCTACTCCACCGCCATCTTGGCCACGCCCCGTTTGGTCACTTTTAGAAGTCAGTTGGTAAGGGTTAATATGTCTAACCAATAGAAATGTGTTTTACAATTTGAAATTATGTAGGAAGAAATGTGATTTGTTACTTACATTTATTTGTGTAGAGAAAGAGAGGGAAAGTTTGCATTACTGGTTTTACCTTGTTGAGAGTGGTGCATTACATTGATTGTGTGCATAAGAAAATCTTTTATGAGTTTGTGATATTTCATATTCTACAAATCAATTTGGAAGGTGAGTTATTAATTTGTGAGTTGTATTATGTATTAGCTTTATTTTTAATCTTTAAAAATTATTCAAGAACTGTGATTTTCGAAATATATTATTAAATGTAGAGATGTGTATTGTAGTTTGTTTTTTTGTAGTTAAATGTTGTTTGAAATAGATTCTGTATAGTAATATGTGTATATTGGAAGATAGATTAGTGATTATGGTAGTTTGTTTTAGTGTGTGGATATGTACATTTGTAGTATACCGCAACATTTTAGGTAGCGCTTTCAAATTGGCAGTGCAGTCTGTCAAGTTTTAAGGTGTGCATGGACTTGTGTCTGAAGTATGTCTCTACTTGTATAAGTATTTTCATATGTCTTATACATTTGAAGGTGCATGATGTATAACAAAGAGGTGTTGTTGCTTATTATTAACCCTGGGCGTAGTTCGCGGAGTTGCACTACGCTGCACTACGCGAAATGGTAAAAAATCTCCGCCGCACTACGCAGAGCTCGACGAGCGGCGGAGTGCGATAGAAAAATGCTGTTCGCGGTGATTGCACAGTGCCGGATGCTTGTCCGCACTGTGCAATCATTGCGAATGGCACCATGCACAGCGCAAGCTTTCCTTTTCTGCCGCTCGAGTAGATTTTTACTCGAGCGGCAGCTTTCTCAACGCGTACAGGCAGTTTCTCAACGCGAGCGGTCGCAAGCATACGCGACCACTCGCAATGAGAAACCTGACCCCCCGCGTTGAGAAATCTCACCGGGAGGTTTATTTCCACGCTCGCGCATGCCAACTTGATGTTGACGATCGCGAATGAGGAAAAATCTCGCCGGGAGGTTTATTTTCCACGCTCGCGCTCGCCAACTTGATGTTGACGATCGCGAACGAGGAAAAATCTCGCCGGGAAGTGGATTTTCCTTGTTCGTGCTAGCCAACTTGACGTTGGTGAACGCGAGCGAGGAAAAAAGCTCCGCTACGCTGAGCGAAGCGGAGATGTTCGGATCTCCGCGAGCTCCGCGTAACGCGGAGTGCGGAAAACTCCGCAAACTCCGTGAGCGGAGCGGAGTTCACCACCCAGGCCTACTTTTTATGTGGTAGGCTCAAGACTGTGAGTAGTAGTAGAATGGTGAGGATGCAGCATGAAAGTGTGGTTTAAAAGATGTTGACATAAGGTATTAGTGATTAGGCTTCTTTTTTTACGTCTCTAGAGAGGTACAGTTGAAATATGCCACATAATTTTTGGTGTTTGCTTGAAATTGGAAGTTTGTTCTGTGAATTTTTGAGGTGTGGATAGTGTTGTGGTATAGACATATGCATGCATGCTTTTAGGAATATGGTGAGACTTTTAGCACAGACATGTGAAGGGTTCCTGCTTTGTATTTGGCTAGGTGTGACATTATAAGTAGTTGTAGAATGGTAAAGCAGCAGCACAAAAGTGAGGTTTGAGATATGTTTGTAGAGATATTATTTATTAGAGTAATTTGTATGATGTGTGGAAAGCTATATTTCATATATACCGCATCATTTTCAGTGTCTGTTTGAAATTTGAAGTGTAGTCTGTGAAGTTTTGAGCTGTGGATGGTGTTGTGACTGAGGTATGTCTCTACTTGCACATGTATTATGGTACGTGTTATGCGTCTGAAGATGATAGATGTATAAAACACAGGTATACATCTAGCTGTATATTACTTTTATATATGATGCTGCTAGCAAAAGGTACAGACATATGCATGCCTGCTTTTAGGAATATGGTGAGACTTACAGCAGAGACTTGTGAACGGTTGCTAGTTTATATTTGTATAGGTCCAATAGCATAAGTAGTTGCAGAATGGTGAAGCTGCAGCTCAAAACTGTGGTTTAAAACTTGTTGGCAGAGGAATTAGTGATAGGGTATTTTGTATGAGTCTGTTGAAAGGTATGGTTGAAATATATCACATTATTTTAGTTGTCTATTTGAAATGAGAAGTGATGCTTCTTAAGTTTTAAGATCTGTATGATTCTGTGACTGTGGTATGTCTGTTCTTGCATATGTATTTTCATATGTGCTATGCATCTGAAGATGTTAGATTTATAAAATACAGGTATAGATTTATATGTATGTTTCTTTTATATATGATGATACTAGGAAAAGGTACAGATATATGCATACATGCTTTTAGAAATATGGGGAGACTTTCAACAAAGACAAGTGAAGTGTTGCTTTGCTGTTAGCTATGCTCAATACCTGGTTAGTACTAGAATAGTGAAGCAGCAGTAGTAGAAAAGTGATGTTTAAGATATGTTGGGAGAGGAATTATTGATGATGGTACTTTATAAGAGTCTGTGTAAAAGTTCACTTGAAATATGCCGCATAAATCTAGGTGTGTGTTTGAAATGTTAAGTGTACTTTGTCAAGTTTTAAGGCCTTTATGGTCTTGTGAGTGTGGTTATGTTTCTACTTGACATGTATTCTGATATGTGTTATGCTTTTGGCAACAGGTACAGATAGAAGCATGCATGCTTTTAGGAATATGGTTAGAGTTATGGTAGAGACATGTCATAAGTTGCTGCTTTATGTTTGGCTAGGCCCAATATTCATACAATGGTAAAGCTGCAGAACAAAAGTGAGTTTTAAGACATGTGGACGAAGGGATTACTGATTAGGCTACTTTCTATGAGTCTGGGGAAAGGTACACTTGAAATACACTGCAGAAATGTAGGTGTGTCTTTCAAATGTAAAGTGCAGTCTATTTGTTTATTTCTTTTATATATGATGATGATTTCAAAAGGTAGACACATACTTTCAGGAATATAGTGAGATTTATAACAGACATATCTGTAGGTTTGATGCTTTACATTTGGGTACACCCAACAGCCTGAGTAGTTACAGAATGGTGAAGCTGCAGTACAAAAGTGTACACCATGTCATAAACCTCACTTTTGTGCTGCAATTTCACTATTCTGCTACTACTCAGGATGTTGGGCGTAGTCAAATATAATGCAGCAATCCATTATATGTCTCACCTGTAAGTCTGCAATCACATAGCCACGACTGATGCACTCATCCATGCACTGAGTCACTATGTATGCAGTCCTTCAATCAGCCAGGCACTATCCATGCAGTTATAAAATCATCCAGGCACTACCTATGCACTCCTCCAATCACCCAGGCTCTACCCCTGCACTCATGCAATCACCCATGCACTGCCTATGCAGTCATGGAATAACCCAGGCACTATCCATGCAGTTATAAAATCACTCATCCATGCACTGAGTCACTATGTATGCAGTCCTTCAATCAGCCAGGCACTATCCATGCAGTTATAAAATCATCCAGGCACTACCTATGCACTCCTCCAATCACCCAGGCACTACCTCTGCACTCATGCAATCACCCAGGCACTACCTATGCAGTCATGCAATAACCCAGGCAGTACCCTTGCACTCCTCTAATCATCCAAGCAGTACCCATGCACTCCTTCAATCACCCAGTGAGTACCCATGCACTTACAAAATCACCCAGGTACTACCTATGCAGTCCTCCAATCAACCAGGTACTATCCCTGCACTCATGCAATCACCCAGGCATTAGCCATGCACTCCTTCAATCACTCAGGCAGTACTCATGCATTTATAAAATCAGCCAGGCTCTACCAATGCACTCCTCTAATCACCCAGACACTACCCCTGCACTCATGCAATCACCCAGGCATTACTCATGCACTCCTCCCATCACCCATCCAGTACCCATTCATTTATAAAATCACCCAGACACTACCTATGTACTCATGGAATCACCCAAGCACTACCTCTGCAATCACCTAGACACTATCTCTTCACTCATGCAATAATCCAGGCAGTACCCATGCACTCCTCTAATCACCCAAACACTACTCATGCAGTCATGCAATCACTTAGGCAGTACCCATGCACTTTTCCAATCACCCAGGCATTACCTCTGCAGTCACACAATGAGCCAGGTATTATCCTTGTACTTCTTCAATCACTCAGGTAGTAGCCATCCACTTCTTCAATCACCCAGACATTACCCCTGCACTAATGCAGTCACCCAGGCATTAGCTGTGCATTCCTTCAATGATCTGTGGAAAGGTATGCTTGAAATACACCATATGATTTTAGGTCTCTATTTGAAATGAAAAGTGCAGCTTCTTAAGTTTTAAGGTGTGCATCATCTTGTGACTGAGGTATGTCTGTACTTGCAGATGTATTTTCATATGTGTTATGTATCTAAAGATGGTAGATGTATAAAATACAGGTATATATCTATTTGTATGTTTCTTTTATATAAGATGGCACTAGGGAAAGGTAGAGGATCATGCATCCATGCTTTTTGAAATATGGGGAGACTTACAACAGAGATATGTGAAGGGTTGTTGCTTTGTATTTTGGTGGGCTGTACATCTGAGTAGTAGTAGTAGGATGGTAAAGCAGCAGGAGCAGTAAAGTGATGTTTAAGATATGTTGGGTGAGGAATTACTGATTATGGTGGTTTAAAAGAGTCTATGTAAAACTTTTCTTGAAGTATGCCACATAAATCTAGGTGTCTGTTTGAAATGTTAAGTGTAGTCTGTCAAGTTTTAAGGTCTGCATGGTCGTGTGATTGATGTATTTTCTAGTTGCATATGTATTCTCGTGTGTGTTATGCATCTGAAGATGCTACATGTATAAAAGAGAGATATATCTTTATTTGTATGTTTCTATTATATATGGTAGTACTAGTAAAAGGTAGAGACGCATGCATGCATGCTTTCAGGAATATGGTGAGATTTATAACAGAGCTATGTGTAGGTTTGATGCTTTATATTTGGGTAGGCCAAATACCCTGAGCAGTTAGAGAATGGTGAAGCTGTACTAGAAAAGTGTACACCATGTCATAAACCACACTTGTGTGTTGCTATTTCACTATTCTTCTACTATTTTGGATGTTGGGTGTAGTCAAAAATAAAGCAGCAACCTGAACACATGTCTCAGCTGTAAGTGTGCAATGACCCAGGCACTACTCATCCATGCACTAAGTCACTATATATATGGTTCTTCAATCAGTCAGGCACTACCCCTGCAGTTATGCAATCACTCAGGCACGACCTATGCATTCTTTCAATAACGCAGGCACTACCCCTATACTCATGCAATCACCTATGTACTATCTATGCACTCCTTAAATCACTCATGCACTGCCTGTGCACTTATAAAATCACCCAGGTACGATCTATGCACTTCTCTAATCACCCAGACACTATCTCTGCACTTCTCCAATCACCCAGGCAGTACAGTTGCAGTGATGCAATCACTGAGGCGCTACCGATGCACTCATGGATGCACTCAGCCACTTCCCCTGCACTCATGCAATCACCCAAGCACTACCCATGCAGTTCGCCAATCATTCAGGCACAACCCTTGCACTCATGCAATCAACCAGGTACTACCTATGCATTGTTTCAATCAGTCAGGCACACTCATGCATTCCTCCATGTACCAAGGCAGTATCTGTGCATTGCTCTAATCACGCAGGCATTATCTTTGCACTCATGCAATCACCCAGGCATTACCTGTGCAGTTCTTCAATCACTCAGAGAGTACCCATGCGCTCCTCCAATCACCCAGGCATTAGCCATGCACTCATGCAATCACCCAAGCATTACCTATGCACTTCTTCAATCACTCAGGTACTCATGCATCCTCTAATTTCATAGGCACTACCCCTGCACTCATGTAATCACTCAGGCCCTATCCATGCAGTTATCCATGCTCTCACTCACGACTTGTGTACTCATTCCATTTACTGATGCACTCATTAAATCACTCAGGCAGTACTTATGCACTCATGTAATCAGCCAGTTACTATTAATCGTTTTCTGCAATTACCCAGCTATTAATTCATGTAGGCACTACTTATACACTCACCTATGCATTCAGGGTCTATTCATGCCCTTATCCATACACACAATCTCTACGTCTGCACTTATGCATTCAGTTAATCAGTATCCAATGTCTCCTGCAACTATACAGACATTACCCTTGCACTCATAGAATCATCCAGGCACTACCCATGGAGTCATGCAATCACTGAGACACACCCATCATATATCTTAGCTGTAAGTCTTAACATATTGCAGAAACCATTTATACATATTTCTGTACCTTTTGGTAGCAATATCATATATTAAAGTAATATATAAATAAATGTATACTTGTGTTTTATATGTCTAGCATCTTCAGATGCATAATATGTATCAGAATACATGTGCAAGTAGAGATATACCTTAGTTACAACACCATGCAGACCCTAAAACTTGACAGATTGCTGTTCAGATTTGTAGCAGATAATGAAAATTGTGGTATATTTGAAGTGTAGCTTTCCACAGATTCATACAAAGTAGCGTTATAACTGATTCTTCTCTTAATATGCCTTAAACCTCTCTTTGTGCTGCTGCTTCATCGTTCTATGACTACATAGGGTGTTGGGCCTAGTGAAAGATGTGAGAAGTTGGCCTGGCATATGCTGTCCACTAATTATAGTGGGCACCTTGCACCAGTCCAAACAACCCCTTATTGGAGATAGGTTAAAGACAACCTTTATTGAAAGCTATCCTAGTGGTAGCTATGGAGAGCAGCCTTCAGGCTAAGTCTTGAAGGAATGTAAAGCAGCTTGTTTTACCAGTCTATAATCTCTTGAGTGACCAAATGAAAGAGGACCACACCAGGTATATATTCAAAATATATGTATTTATTGCTAAACACACCCCTCTAGTCTCTTTATGAGTCTAGAGTTCGAAGTACATAAGTTATAAGTTAGTTATCTACAGTAATAGCACAAATACACGTTTGAGCCCTAGGGGCGTACCAAACCATATACCAATAAAGTGGTATAAGAACCACGACTGAGCTAGACACAGGGCCTAGAGCCTGTAGAAGTGCTTGGACCACAAGGAACCACCCAAGGTAGTGACACAGGGGACCCACGGGGGACGCGTGCAGTGTATGAACACAGCCGCGAATCGCCGTTGACTTCTATGGGGAAAGTCGCGGTTGGAATCTGAAAGAAAAGGGACACTTAGAGGAGGACTTGGAGCAAACCCTTTGAGAACTAGGCTGTTCTGAGTGTCAATACCCACGGGAGCACCGGAGTACTCGAGTTACCTCACCCAGGGGAGCCGGGTGCATAGGTGTCTTTCGGGGTCGGGTTTCGTCGTCGCTTTCAATGGCGATCTGCTGCAAAGTGCTGCTGGCGGCCAAGTCGAAAGTGTTCGGGTGGATCCAAAGGTGGATCGAAGATTTGAAGAACCTGAAAGCAGAGGGGACAGAGTCTGGGTCACTAGCCAGTGACCAGGAAGGCGATGAGCAGATGCCCACCGATGTCGAGTGCTTCAGGTAGGTTGATGGTCATCTTGACTCTTCAGCCACGAGGTCCAGGAGGCGTTGACGACAACCAGGAGCTGGATTCGAGCTGTCCCATGACGTTTGTCGATTGCAGGGGTATCGGCGACCGTATTGGACCCAACAAGCCTTGGCAACAGCAAGTCTCATGGAAATGGAAGAAGGACGATGTTGCAGACCAGCAAGGTCTGTGGGACTCACCCAGCAAGGGTAAGTCAGGGCACGCCTGGAGCAACAAGGGAGCCCAAGCAGAAGAAGATTGGCCTTCAGGAGGGCCTACTAGCCAACGGACTAGCTACCGCAAAGGAGTCTCGAGTCGACACACGTGGAGCTGGCTCACAGGACACTCATGGAGTGGAGGCCAGTGATCTTCGGTGCAGTCGGTGCTGGAGGCTGGGGCTACTCGGAGCCCAAAGCACGACTTCGTGGAAGACCCAGAAGAGGATGCACTTGCAAATGCGATCGGTGTCCAGGGGTCACAGTTCCACGTTACCCACGACAGCTACGGGCCTCAGCTTTGCTGGGGACTCAGGGCAGCCTCGAGGAAGTCTGGAAATCTACCTCTGGTGATGCAAAGACTTTGGCGTCCGGCGGGAGCTTCAGCGATGCAGACCGGACAATTGCTTCTTTGGTGCCGGCCAAGCAGGGGAGTCACTCCTTGACCCCAAGGGAGATTCTTCAGTCCTCTAATCTTGAAGTAGAGCGTCGAAGGTCCAGGATTCTGTGTCAGAGTTTCGTCCAGGTTAATCTAAAGTCCTAAGGACTGGGGTCCCATACTTATACTAAGGTAGGGGGTTGGACATACTCTGTGGACCCACCTATGGGAGGGTCAGGGCAGAGGGGTGGTTACACCCCTTTCCCTTTGTCCAGTTTCGCGCCAGAGCAGGGGCTGGAAGCCCCTGAGCCGGTTTGAACTGGGGTATGCACAGGGACACCAAATGTGCCCCCAGTGCAGGACTTCAAAGCACCAGAGAGTGCTCCCGCCCAGCCCCAATACACACTATCCTGTCTGGGGAGGTGGTTACACCTCCCTGGGACAGGAAACCTATTGTCCAGGCCTTCCCTGCCGGAGTTTCGGTCAGCAGCAGGAGGCCAGACTCGTGTCTGTGGCAGCGGCATCCATTTTGTGATGCCAGGGCTCTGGAAAGTCAGTACCGGGTATACCGGTGTGTACATGTCTCTCCCTCTAGAAGGGTGGAATGCTACCCCCGCCGCCAGAACTGGCGGGGGGAGTAGTATTCCAAGATGTTTGACACCAAACACGACATGTTTCCGTGCAGCCATCCCAAAGTTAGCATTTAACGCAAGGTTATAATGCGCTTAAGAGTATATGGTCGGGCTGCACTACAAACAGCATTAGAGAAGGGTCTCCGAACGCTGCAGAGGGGCCCAGCTCATGCAGGGGCACCCTCTCACATAGGAACCACGCACTCTGCCTTCAGGATTGATAAGGCCTGCCATAGGAGTGACTTATAGGTTTATATGTGTGTATGTATGTAGTGATATAGGTAGCCTATATCACAGTAAGGGGTGCATGCACCACCTTACCCAGGCTGCAGTAGCAGACCTGTGGTGTCATTTTGGATGGCCTTCCAGGGGTGGCACAATACATGCTGCAGCCCCTGGTAGGCCTCTGAGGTACCTATGCCCTGGGTACATAGTATACCATATACTAGGGACTTATAAGGGCACTCCAGATTCCAATCAGAGATGTGCCTAAGGCACATGGAAACCATTTTAGAGAGGAAGCAGCTAGGCTGGGGTTCTGATTAGCAGGGCCCCAGCCAGAATAAAGTCGAAAAACAATGAAGCATCAGTAAAAAGTGGGGGTACCCATGTGAAGCAGATCCTACTCTCCTACACAACCCCCCCAAACGTAGGGACATTAAACTAACCTTGCCCAGTTAAGTCTTCATGTTCTAAGTAGAAGTACCTAGAGAGTCCATCTGCATTGGCATGGTTACTCCCAGGTCTATGTTCCACTGTGAAGTCCATCCCCTGTAGGGAAATGGACCACCTAAGCAGTTTGGGGTTTTCACCCTTCATTTGTTTTAGCCATAAGAGGGGCTTATGGTCTGTTTGAACAAGGAAGTGAGTACCAAACAAGTATGGCCTCAACTTCTTCAGAGCCCAGACCACAGCAAAGGCGTCCCTCTCAATGGCTGACCAACGTTTCTCTCTAGGGGTCCGCCTTCTGCTAATAAAAGCTACTGGCTGATCCTGACCTTCATCATTCAATTGTGACAGTACAGCCCCTACCCCCAATTCAGATGCATCTGTTTGGACAATGAACTTCTTGGAGTAATCAGGACTCTGTAGAATGGGAGCAGTGCACATGGCCTGCTTTAGGTCATCAAATGCCTTTTGACAGCTAACTGTCCACTGAACCTTTTTGGGCATTTTCTTGGAAGTTAAGTCATTCAGGGGTGTCACTATTGATCCATACCCCTTGACAAATCTCCTATAGTACCCAGTCAGGCCTAAAAGGCTCTCACCTGAGTCTGGGTAGTTGGAGCAGTCCAGTCCATGATGGTCTGGATCTTGCTCTGCAGTGGTTGAACCTGGCCTCCACCCACAAGGTGGCCCAGGTACACAACCTGACTCTGCCCTATCTGGCACTTGGTGGCCTTGATAGTCAGGCCTGCTTTCTGCAGGGCCTGCAAAACATTTCTGAGGTGGACCAGGTGATCCTCCCAGGTGGAGCTAAAGACAGCAATATCATCTAGATATGCTGCACTATAGGCTTCCAGACCTGTAAGGACTATATTCACCAACCTCTGAAAAGTGGCAGGTGCATTCTTCAGACCAAAGGGCATCACCACAAATTGATAATGCCCACTAGGGGTTGAGAATGCTGTCTTTGGCTTTGCATCATCAGCTAGTCTGATCTGCCAGTAGCCAGCTGTCAGGTCAAATGTGCTTAGATACTTGGCTGAGGCCAAAGTGTCTATTAGCTCATCTGCCCTAGGTATTGGATGGGCATCAGTCCTAGTGACTGCATTGAGACCCCTGTAGTCCACACAAAACCTCATCTCTCTTTTCCCTCCATTGGTGTGAGGTGTTGGCACAAGGACCACTGGACTAGCCCAAGGGCTATCTGAGGGTTCAATAACTCCCAAATCCAACATCTTCTGGACTTCTGTCCTGATACAGTCCCTGACATGGTCAGGTTGCCTATAAATCTTATTTTTAATAGGCAGACTGTCCCCAGTGTCCACTTCATGAGTGCACCAGGTAGTCTGACTGGGTGTCAGTGATAATATGTGCCTGAACTGATTGAGCACCTGTCTGCAATCAGTTTGCTGCTGGGTAGTGAGGCTGCCTGCCAAGGCTACACCATCCACTGACCCATCATCAGGGTTCTGTGAGAGCAGGTCAGGGAGTGGGTCACTCTCTTCCTCCTGTCCCTCATCAGTAGCCATGAGCAAGCCCATGTCTGCCCTGTCCACATATGGTTTTAACCTGTTGACATGGAGAACCCTGTGGGGACTCCTGGGTGTTCCTAGGTCTACTAAATAGGTAACCTCACCCTTCTGTTCAACAATGGTATGGGGTCCACTCCATTTGTCTTGGAGAGCTGCTGGGGCCACTGGCTCCAACACCCACACCTTCTGTCCTGGCTGGTAAACAGTCAGTACAGCCTTTGGTCATGCCAGGCTTTTTGCAGTTCCTGGCTAGCCTCAAGGTTTTTAGTTGCCTTTTTCATGTACTCAGCCATCCGGGAGCGGAGACCAAGTACATAGTCCACTATGTCTTGCTTTGGGGGCTTGAGAGGTAACTCCCATCCTTCCTTCACCAAGCACGATGGACCCCTGACAGGGTGACCAAACAAAAGTTCAAAAGGGCTGTAGCCAACCCCTTTTGAGGCACCTCCCTGTATGCAAATAAAAGGCAGGACAAGGGTATGTCCCATCTTCGCCTAAGCTTTTCTGGGAGCCCTTTAATCATGCCCTTCAAGGTTTTGTTGAATCTCTCAACTAAACCATTGCATTGTGGGTGATAGGGTGTGGTGAACTTGTAAGTCACTCCACACTCCTTCCACATTGCTTTTAAGTATCCAGACATAAAGTTAGCACCCCTGTCTGATACAACCTCCTTAGGGAAGCCCACTCTTGAGAAAATTCCCAGGAGGGCTCTTGCCACCACAGGCGCTGTAGTGGTCCTAAGGGGAATAGCCTCTGGGTACCTGGTGGCATGATCCACTACCACCAGGATAAACCTGTGCCCAGATGCTGTTTGGGGATCCATGGGACCAACAATGTCAATCCCCACCCTTTCAAAGGGAACCCCCACCACAGGAAGTGGTATCAGGGGGCCTTTGTAGTGCCACCTGCCTTGCCACTGGCCTGGCAGGTTACACAGGAGCGACAAAACTCCTTGGTGTCTTCAGACATGTGGGGCCAGTGAAAGTGAGGGACAATTCTGTCCCAAGTCTTGTTCTGGCCCAGGTGACCTGCTAAGGGAATGTCATGGGCTAGGGTCAATAGGAAGCCCCTGAACTTCAGAGGTATAACCAACCTCCTTGTGGCACCAGGCTTGGGGTCTCTACACTCTGAGTACAAGAGTCCATCATCCCAATACACAGTATGGGGACCACTAGCTTTCCCAGCAGCCTCAGCAGCAGCTTGCTGTCTGAGGGGTGCAAGAGAGGGGCAGCTCTGCTGCTCCTGGCTCAGATCTGCCCTGGAAGGGCCCCCTGTCCCTAAGAACTCAACCTGGTCAGGTTCAAGCTCCTCTGGGACAGTTCCTTCCTCAGGACTGAGATCATCCCCCTCAAGAGACTGATCTTCCTTCTGAGCCAAGGGGGAAGGCACTGCCTTTACCCTACTACTCCTCTTCTTGGAGGGCACTTGGTCCATTATTCCAGAATCCAAGGCCTGTTCAGTGTTAGACATTTTGGCTTGTGACCTGGTCACAGCAAACACATCTGCAGGGATGCCCAGCATTTCTGCATGGGTCCTGAGCTCCACTTCTGCCCAAGCTGAAGTTTCTAAGTCATTGCCAAGCAAGCATTCAACGGGTAGGTCTGCACTTACCACAACCTTCTTAAGGCCAGTTACCCCTCCCCAGGAGAAGTTAACAACTGCCAGAGTATGGTCTGTTCTGACGTTGCTAGCATTGGTCACTTGGTACATTTCACCAAGTATAATCTGCCCAGGATTCACAAGGTCTTGTGTCACCATGGTGACACTTGCCCCTGTGTCCCTAAATGCCAAAGCCTCTTTTCCATTGATTAAGGGCTGTTGCCTGTACTTGCCCAGATTACTGGGACTCACAGAGGAGGTCACATCCATGCCTCCATCATAGACTAGGACAGCCTGAGTGAGTTCTCTGACTAGGTCAGAGCTCATCTCCTTACCCAGGGTCAACCCTACTAAACCCTTGGCTTGTGTAGTCCCACCACCAATTGTAACTGCACTAGGGGGAGCAGGTGCCTTAGGGGCATTGGTGGGGGCTGGAGTAGAGTCTTTGGACTTGGTGCAATCACTGGTCCAGTGGGTCTTTTGCTTACAGACCTTGCACCATGGTTTCTTTTGGCCTCTTCCCTTGTTAGACTGTGAATCACCACCTGAAGAAGATTTTTGGGGGCCCTGTGAAGACTTTTGGTCTTTACCCTTCTCCCCACCCTTATCAGAGTTTTTAGAATCTTGCTTCTTAGGGTCACCACCTTGGTTCTGTACCTTCTGCCTCACCCTGGTTCTGACCCATTTGTCTGCCTTCTTTCCCAATTCTTGGGGAGAGGTCAGATCAGAGTCCACCAGGTGCTGATGCAACAGCTGATTTTGACAATTATTAAGGATCTGCTCCCTCATGATAAGATTGTACAATCCTGTGAAGTCACATACCTTACTGCCCAATAACCAACCTTCCAGAGCCTTGGCAGAACAATCAACAAAGTCCACCCAGTCTTGAGTCTGTGCCTTTTGGCTATCTCTGAACTTTAACCTGTATTGTTCAGTGGTTAGGCCAAACCCATCAATTAGAGCACTCTTCAAGACTTTGTAATTATCAGCATCCTCCTCTCTAACAGTGAGGAGCTTATCTCTACCTTTGTCTGCAAAGGAGAGCCACAAGATTGCTGCCCACTGCTCCTGAGGGACCCTCTGTACTTTACAGGCCCTCTCTAGAGCAGTTATCCATTTGTGGATGTCATCCCCACTCTGGTAGGGAGGGACAATCTTGCTCAGGTTTCTATGGTCATAAGACCTTTCCCTATCTCTGGGGAAATTGCTGCCACCATGGGACTCTAGTCCCATCTTTTTCTCTCTCTATAGAGATCTAGGGACTCCCTGTCTATAGCCAATTGCTGTTTTCTGAGCTCAAGCTGGGCTTGTTCATACTGAAGCAATCTCTTTCTCCTTTCATGAGAGGATTCCCTCCTATGAGAGGAGACAGAGGTCCCTATTGAGGTGTCAGAGTGGTTAGACTCCTGAGAAGGAGATCTAGACCTTCTGGGCACACTCAGTATTCTTCCTGGGGGGACAAAGGGGAGGTCATTCTGATCCTCCTCCTCCTCCACAGGAGGAATTGGGTTTTCCAGGACAAGGTCATTTTCACCTTCCTGGCCAGTTTCAGAGGGGGGCCTGGGTTTCTTCACCCCTGACCCCTTCCTCATCTTCTGCCCCACCCTCTCTGCCTACCCCTTCAGACCCTAGGGGCCTGCGGAGATCATCAGCTAGTAACACCTCCCTGAGGTGTTGGGTGCTGGCACTTTTGCCTGCCTTCAACTTCCTAGTATTGCATAATGCTCTTAATTCCAAGAATGGGAGTTTATCATACTTGGAGGGAAGAAGCCCACTGGCTTCTGGCAAGGACTCACTGGGTCCTGGCTTTGAAGACATTACTAGTGAGGTGTGGTGTATGCACTACCTACTCTAGTGTGGCCTACTAAACTCTCTTGAGTTGTAGAAAGGGTGTGCTATCCCTTAACACACAACTCTAAGTTCAGTAGAACTTACTGTATACTAAGCTTGATTTATATGTACCTTAGGTACCCTTAGTGGTTTTCAGTTGATCAATTCAATTGAGATTATCTGGTAAAACAATAGCAAGCTGGAATCCCACACGCTGCCACCAATGTGAGAAGTTGGCCTGGCATATGCTGTCCACTAATTATAGTGGGCACCTTGCACCAGTCCAAACAACCCCTTATTGGAGATAGGTTAAAGACAACCTTTATTGAAAGCTATCCTAGTGGTAGCTATGGAGAGCAGCCTTCAGGCTAAGTCTTGAAGGAATGTAAAGCAGCTTGTTTTACCAGTCTATAATCTCTTGAGTGACCAAATGAAAGAGGACCACACCAGGTATATATTCAAAATATATGTATTTATTGCTAAACACACCCCTCTAGTCTCTTTATGAGTCTAGAGTTCGAAGTACATAAGTTATAAGTTAGTTATCTACAGTAATAGCACAAATACACGTTTGAGCCCTAGGGGCGTACCAAACCATATACCAATAAAGTGGTATAAGAACCACGACTGAGCTAGACACAGGGCCTAGAGCCTGTAGAAGTGCTTGGACCACAAGGAACCACCCAAGGTAGTGACACAGGGGACCCACGGGGGACGCGTGCAGTGTATGAACACAGCCGCGAATCGCCGTTGACTTCTATGGGGAAAGTCGCGGTTGGAATGTAAAAGAAAAGGGACACTTAGAGGAGGACTTGGAGCAAACCCTTTGAGAACTAGGCTGTTCTAGTGTCAATACCCACTGGATCACCGGAGTACTCGAGTTACCTCACCCAGGGGAGCCGGGTGCATAGGTGTCTTTCGGGGTCGGGTTTCGTCATCGCTTTCAATGGCGATCTGCTGCAAAGTGCTGCTGGCGGCCAAGTCGAAAGTGTTCGGGTGGATCCAAAGGTGGATCGAAGATTTGAAGAACCTGAAAGCAGAGGGGACAGAGTCTGGGTCACTAGCCAGTGACCAGGAAGGCGATGAGCAGATGCCCACCGATGTCGAGTGCTTCAGGTAGGTTGATGGTTGTCTTGACTCTTCAGCCACGAGGTCCAGGAGGCGTCAACGACGACCAGGAGCTGGATTCAAGCTGTCCCACAACGTCTGTCGATTGCAGGGGTGTTGGCGACCGGATTGGACCCAACAAGCCTTGGCAACGGCAAGTCTCGTGGAAATGGAAGAAGGACGATGTTGCAGATCAGCAAGGTCTGTGGGACTCACCCAGCGAGGGTAAATCAGGGCACGCCAGGAGCAACCAGGGAGCCCAAGCAAAAGAAGATTGGCCTTCGAGAGGGCCTACTAGTCAACGGACTAGCGACCGCGAAGGAGCCTCAAGTTGACGCACATGGAGCTGGCTCACAGGACACTCGTGGAGTGGAGGCCAGTGATCTTCGGTGCAGTTGGTGCTGGAGGCTGGGGCTACTCGGAGCCCAAAGCACGACTTCGTGGGAGACCCAGAAGAGGATGCACTTGCAAATGTGATCGGTGTCCAGGGGTCACGGTTCCACATTACCCACGACAGCTACGGGCCTCAGCTTTGCTGGGGTCTCAGGGCAGCCTCGGGGAAGTCTGGAAATCTACCTCTGGTGATGCAAAGACTTCGGCGTCCGGCGGGAGCTTCAGCGATGCAGACCGGACAATTGCTTCTTTGGTGCCTGCCAAGCAGGGGAGTCACTCCTTGACCCCAAGGGAGATTCTTCAGTCCTCTAATCTTGAAGTAGAGCATCGAAGGTCCAGGATTCTGTGTCAGAGTTTCGTCCAGGTTAATCTAAAGTCCTAAGGACTGGGGTCCCATACTTATACTAAGGTAGGGGGTTGGACATACTCAGTGGACCCACCTATGGGAGGGTCAGGGCAGAGGGGTGGTTACACCCCTTTCCCTTTGTCCAGTTTCGTGCCAGAGCAGGGGCTGGAAGCCCCTGAGCCGGTTTGAACTGGGGTATGCACAGGGACACCAAATGTGCCCCCAGTGCAGGACTTCAAAGCACCAGAGAGTGCTCCCGCCCACCCCCAATACACACTATCCTGTCTGGGGAGGTGGTTACACCTCCCTGGGACAGGAAACCTATTGTCCAGGCCTCCCCTGCCGGAGTTTCGGTCAGCAGCAGGAGGCCAGACTTGTGTCTGTGGCAGCGGCATCCATTTTGTGATGCCAGGGCTCTGGAAAGTCAGTACCGGGTATACCGGTGTGTACATGTCTCTCCCTCTAGAAGGGTGGAATGCTACCCCCGCCGCCAGAACTGGCGGGGGGTAGTATTCCAAGATGTTTGACACCAAACACGACATGTTTCCGTGCAGCCATCCCAAAGTTAGCATTTAACGCGAGGTTATAATGCGCTTAAGAGTATATGGTCGGGCTGCACTACAAACAGCATCAGAGAAGGGTCTCCGAACGCTGCAGAGGGGCCCAGCTCATGCAGGGGCACCCTCTCACATAGGAACCACGCACTCTGCCTTCAGGATTGATAAGGCCTGCCATAGGAGTGACTTATAGGTTTATATGTGTGTATGTATGTAGTGATATAGGTAGCCTATATCACAGTAAGGGGTGCGTGCACCACCTTACCCAGGCTGCAGTAGCAGACCTGTGGTGTCATTTTGGATGGCCTTCCAGGAGTGGCACAATACATGCTGCAGCCCCAGTAGGCCTCTGAGGTACCTATGCCCTGGGTACATAGTATACCATATACTAGGGACTTATAAGGGCACTCCAGATTCCAATCAGAGATGTGCCTAAGGCACATGGAAACCATTTTAGAGAGGAAGCAGCTAGGCTGGGGTTCTGATTAGCAGGGCCCCAGCCAGATTAAAGTCGAAAAACAGTGAAGCATCAGCAAAAAGTGGGGGTACCCATGTGAAGCAGATCCTACTCTCCTACAAAAGATACAGCAGCAATCTTTCATATGTCTCTGGTGTAAGTCTCACCATCTTCTTAAAAACATGCATGCATATGTCTGTACCTTTTGTTAGTAGTATCATATATCAAAGAAACATACAAATAGATGTATACCTGTGTTTTATATGTGTAGTATGTTTAGATGTATAAGACATATCACAATACATGTGCAAGTTCATACATATCTGAAGCAGAAGACCATGAAGACGTTAAAAGTTGAGAGAGTGCACTTCATATTTCAAAGAGACACTTAGATTTATTTAGTGCACTTCAAGTAAACTTTTCCAAAGAGTCTTACAAAGTATCATAATCACTAATTTGTCACTCAACATATGTTAAACATTACTTTTCTGGTGCTGCTGATTTACCATTTTACTAGTAGTTAGGTATTGAACACAGTCAAAATAAATAACTAAGAAGCAAGAGAAGTGCAGACAGAAGCAACAGAGGTGCAGAAGGAGGCAAGAGAAGTGCACAAACAGGCAAAAGAAGTGCAGAAAGATCCAAGAGCAGGGCAGAAAGAACCAACAGAGGTGAAGAAGGAGGCAAGAGGGGTGCAGAAGGAGCCAAGAGAGGTATAGAAATTTGCAAGAGAGGTTTAGAAAGAAGCAACAGAGGTGCAGAAGGAGACAAGACAACTGCAGAAAGAGGCAAGACAGTTGCTGAAATAGGCAAGAGAGGTGCAGAAAAAGGGAACAGGGGTGCAGAAAATTCAAGAGAAGTGCAGAAAGAGGGAAGAAGGATGTAGAAAGAGGTAAGAGGGGTGCAGAAAGAGTAACAGAAGTGCAGAAAGAAGCAAGAGTAGTGGAGAAAGAAGTAAGAGAGGTGCAGAAAGAGGCAAGTGGGGTAGAGAAAGAGGCAAGAGAAGTGCACAAAGAAGCAAGAGAGGTGCAGAAAGAGACAAGAGAGGTACAGAAAGAGGGAAGAGGGGTGCAGAAAGAAGCAAGAGGGGTGTATAAAGAAGCAAGAGTAGTGTAGAAAAAACAAACAAAGGTGCAGAAGGAGAAACAGGTATGCTGAAAGAAGCAAGAGAGTGTCAACATTTATAAGAAAAGTGCAAAAAGAAGCAAGACTAGTGCAGAAAGAATCAACAGAGGTGCACAAACAGATAGGAGGGGTACAGAAAAAGGGAACAGGGTTGCAGAAAGAGACAAGAGAGGTAGAGAAACAGGCAAGAGAAGTGCAGAAAGAAGCGACAGAGGTGCAGAAAGAGGCAAGAGGGGTGTACAAAGAAACAAGAGTAGTGCAGAAAGAATCAACAGAAGTGCAGAAGGGAGAAAGAGGTATGCTGAAAGAAGCAAGAGGAGTGCCAAAATTTGTAAGAGATGTGCAAAAAGAAGCAAGACTAGTGCAGAAAGATTCAACAGAGGTGCAGAAACAGACAAGAGGGGTGCACAAAGAGGCAAGAGAAGTGCAAAAAGAAGCAACAGAGGTGCAGAGAGGGGCAAGAGGGGTACATAAATTTGCAAGAGATGTGCAGAATGAAGCAACAGAGGTGTAAAAGGAGGGAAGAGAACTACAGAAAGAGGCAAGAGAGTTGCAGAAAGAGGTAAGAGAGGTGCAGAAAAAGGGAACAGGGGTGCAGAAAGAGGCAAGAGAGGTGGAGAAAGAGAAAAGAAGGATGAGGAAAGAGGTAATAGGGGTGCAAAAAGAAGCTAGAGAGGTGCAGAAAGAAGTAAGAGAAGTACAAAAAGAAGCAATAGAGGTGCAGAAAGAGGAAAGAGGGATGCAGAAACAGGCAAGAGAGTTGTAGAAACAGGCAAATGGGGTGCATAAAGGAGGAAGACGAATACAGAAAGAACCAACAGAGGTGTAGAAGTAGGCAAGAGGGGTGCAGAAATGTACACGAGATGTGCAGAAAGAAGCAAGAGCATTGTAGAAAGAAACAACAGAAATGCAGAAAAAGGCAAGAAGGCTGTAGAAGGAGGCAAGAGTAGTGCAGAAAGAAGCAAAAGGAGTATAGAAAGAAGCAAGAGGGGTGCAGAAAGAGGCAACAGAGGTGCACAAAGAGGGAAGAAGGGTGTAGAAAGAGGCAACAGGGGTACAAAAAGAAGCAAGAGAGGTGCAGAAAGAAGCAAGAGAAGTGCAGACGGAAGCAACAGGGGTGCAGAAAGAGGGAAGAGGGCTGCAGAAAGAGGTAGCAGAGATGCACAAAGATGGAAGAAGGGTGCAGAAAGAGGCAACAGGGGTACAGAAAGAAGCAGGAGAGGTGCAGGAAGAAGCAAGAGAAGTGCAGAAAGAAGCAACAGAGGTGCAGAAAGAGGCAAGAGGGTTGCAGAAAGAGGCAAGAGAGGTTCAGAAAGAAGCAACAGAGCTGCAGAAAGAGACAAGAGAAGTACAGAAAGAGGCAAGAGAGTTGCAGAAACAGACAAAAGAAGTGCAGAAACATTCAAGACGGGTGCAGAAAGAGTGAAGAAAAGTGCAGAAAGAGAGAACAGGGGTAGAGAAAGAGGGAAGAGAGGTGTAGAAAGAGGGAAGAAGGATATAGAAAGGGGCAAAAGTTAGATATTGAGTATAAGTACAAACAAAGCAGCAACCCTTCACATGTTTCTGCTATAAGTTTCACCATCTTTTTGAAACTATGCATGCATGAGTCTGTACTGTACATAAAAGATGCATACAAATATATGTATACTTCTGTTTTATATGTAAAGCATCTTCAAATGTATGACTCATATTAGAATACATGTACAAGTAGAGACATATCTCAATCACAACACCATGCAGGCCTTAAAACTTGACAGACTGCACTTTACATTTGATTTCGATAGCAGTAAAGAGATCCTTTAGTTGTGCTGTGTGATTCTGTTGTAGAGGTTGTAATGTCTTCTAATTTTAGGAATTGTGCAGTGTCTGACATAGGTTTGCAATGCAATTAAAAATATTTCTTTATTTATAGATGAGAATATTTGTATATAATTATTTTAATAATATAGAATTATTTAACGAAACTATTTAAACTTTTCTTTGTTTTCAGATATTCATCATTATTAGTAGTAAAGATTGAGTATGGCAAGAAAAGATCAAAAGAAAAGAAAAAAAACAGTACTATTTAAAGGAAAGAGAAAAGCAGAAATTAGATGAAGTACAACATGTAACATTAAGGAAAAAGACTTCTGGTAAGAGAACTAAAGAATTTGTTAAAAGACTTAAAGAACGTAATACATTTTCAAAATGGGCAAAAGAGAAAGAAAAGTACTACAACCAATCAGAAGAAAACGAAAAAAGGACAAATTAATGGAAAAACAGGTTATGGGAAAACAATCTATGTTGAAAGAAGGATGAAAGAATATTAAGACATTAGGAAGAGAATGTATAAAAGTAGAGTACTACAACATTTATTGAAAGATTGTAAAAAATATAAAAGAAGATCAGCATTTTACAAGAAAAAACAACAGATTGAAAGTGTAGTCAAAAAGGCTTTTGAATTGAAAAGAAGATTGTTTATATTAGTATTGAAGACAATGAGAACATTGAATAAAACAATGCACTTTATGAAGGAGAAAAGTAAAAGAAAAAAACTGGTTAATAGAGCAAACTTTTGCAAAATATTTTCGGGAGAATGGAAGCACACTTCTAGTACTGAACCTTTTTTAATGAAGAAAGCTGTTTCAACAAAATACATTAGTTCATGCAGTTGATACCAGTGGTCGTTGTTATGAGGTTAAAAATGGTTGTGCAATTGAAAAAGAAAAGATGGTTCCTAGAAATGTGGAATACGTAATAGCTGAAGAAGTTCAAGGGATACGTACACAAGCTCCAGTGTATAAGTGGGATTGTAGTAGTATTTGTAGTATATGTCAGGAATCTATTGATATATTATGAAATTTCTTACGAGATTATGGTAAAAAAAAAGTTTTAAACAGAAGATTAAGATGTTGCAAGGACTAGATCTTTGTAAAGAGAGAAAATATACTAACTTGCAGGGTCATTCTCTGGCTTATCTTTCAAGAAAAGTGTGTTGAAGTACTTTGCATCATTTAAGAATGTTAGCAGTACATCACTCAGAAATGCAAAAGTTAGTAAGAAGATTGTACTATGTGAAAAGTCCTGCATTATCTTAACCCCTTAACCACGGCACAAATTCTCCCGCAGTGCGGGAGAATTAATGAGTGGGCGGGGTTTCGACGTCCAACGGACGTGCGCCGCACCAGGAAGGTAGTGCTTCGTCGGCCATTGGCCGACGCAAGCACCGAAGGGGTTAAAGTGAAATAAACACAGCTCTTTTGCATGGTTCAGTTTTGGATGTAAAAAACGTTTCTAATGATATACAGTTTTGTTTCTTTGGTCCTCAAGAGGAGTGTACAGAAAGTGAGAGTTTGATAAGTGTAGGTGTTGAAGAAGAGGTGGAAGATAGTACTACTGAGAAGTTTGTAGAAGAAATTACAAAGTTTAAGGTGCATTTTCTTGTGAAAAACCAGACTATGTTTGTATTTGTTGTTGACGTACTCACTATAGAAGTCAAACTAGGAATGTTGATGTGTATTTAAAAAGTGAAAAGGAAAACAATGATAAGTGGGAGCAATTTGGTGCTTATTTGTTGGTGGAAGGTCGTTTTTAGTTGGGTAGTAATCAACATATTTGTAAATATTGTTACAACAAATTAGAAGAGATCCAAATGCCAGCTAGAGTTGAATATAACAACCTAGAGTTGGTAGCTATTCCTCGGAACTGGTAGATTTAAATACGTATGAGTCCATTCTGATTCAATCTCTGCATCCGTTTCAGGCTATAGTTCGTATGGAGCCTAAAACAGGTAAGCTGCCTCCAACAGATCTACAAAGAGGTTTAAAAGGGGGAGTTGTGTATTTACCTTTAGGTTTTAAGAAAAATATTGAAACTGTTGGTATAGAGAGAGAGGAAAGTGAACCTGTAGTTATTCCAGTTAATGGTGTACCAACAAAGAATTGGAAAATATGGCAAGAGTTAGTAGATGTCACCAACCTTCAAAAGGCTACATTATATCTTGTACAAAACAATGTTTATTATAAAGATGTATATGTGGAAGAACAAGAAATATCTTTAGAAGATGATAGAGAAGTTCCAACTGGCCAAATAGAAAAAGTGGACAACTCCAGGAGTGAAGAAATTTATGAACATTACAGTATACATCCTCTACATTCAAAAGAAGTTATAGGAAACACTATTGAATTATTCCAAATGACGAAAGCAAAGGGAACTCCCATGAGTGTATGGGAAAAAAAGTTTAGAAGCTCGTTGTTTTCCACAGCTCTTCCCCACTGGAAAAGGTGGACGATATGATGAACGACCAGTACAGATTCCAGCTTCAGAATATCGTACAACAAGATTGTACTCAGAAGATCCAAGATTTCAACAGTGTATTCCATATTTATTTCATCTTCTGTTTGAAAGTGACTTGTCTGGACTTTCATATGCAGTGAACCACATATTAAAAACAGGAGTTCATCTTACACATGTTTCTGCAAAGGAATTTTTGGACAAAGTTCAACAAAGAGACGATCATTTAGAATCTCAATTAATTAATTTGATGGCATGTAAACGTGGTACTAATGAGTATTGGTATCGTCGTCACGGAGAACTTAAATGTATGTTAAGAAACTTAGGAACCCCTACGTGGTTTGTTACGCTTAGCTGTGCTGAATACACATGGGGCGATTTACTTGAATTTCTACAACATGCAAATTCAAATGTAAAAAACTGTGAATTGAAGTCAGCTGGAGAACTATGTTCCTTGAATCCTGTAAATGTGTGCAGATATTTTAATCGTATGTTTCAAGCTATGATGTCTTTTATCTGCAATAAAAATAATCCACCTCTTGGAGAAGTTATTGATTTCTTTTGGAGTACCAAGCCAGAGGTGCTCCTCATATACACATGTTATTATGGATCAAGAATGCACCTGAATTTGGAACCGATTCTGATTAAACTGTTTTGTCTTTCATTGAAGACTATGTTACCTGAGCCATTCCAAAAAAAGGAGGAGAAAACAGCTTAAGACAACAAGTTTTATGGTTTCAAAGTCATCGATGTGGAAAAGGTTGTCGACGAAAATACACGTAAAAGGGAACATTTTATACAAAATGTCGTTTTGGATTCCCACGTCCAGTAATTTCTAAAGGAAGAGTCAATAGTTTCATGTCAGCAGTAAGGCTTACTATAACTCAAAAATCTCCAAAGAATACTTACAAGATAAAAAGAACTGAAGAATCAAAGTATATTAATGACTACAATCCAGTGATTTTGACAATGTGGAATGCAAAATGGATATCCAGTATGTTGCAGATAATTCAATTGCTGTTGCTTGCTATGTTACGTCATATATAACGAAATCTGAAAAGACGGAGTTGAAAGAAATGTGGGAAGAAATTTCACAAGAGAAGACTCTTAGTAACAAATTGTACAGCTTTAGTTTGAAGATGCTTTCCCATCGAGAGATTGGATCCTACGAATGTTCGGATCGGTTGACCTCTGCAAGTTTGTATTTAAAGTCAAGAGGAATCATTTGGGTAAGTCTAGGTCTTGCTGCAACACGAAATCGAGTATTGAAATCTCTACAAGAAATTGAGGAGCAGATTTACAAGGCCCTTGCGCCACTTTTGCGTCACTTTTCCCATGTTAAAAGTGACGCAAAGTGGCACAAGGAGCTTGTAAATCTGCCCCTGAATACTTAGCATTGAATGAACCGGAAAGTACAGATATTGTTAAAACAAATATGTTGGATACGTACTATCCCAAAAGGAGTCCACATCTGGAAAACATATGTCTCTATGAAGTACTGCAACATTACAGTTTTAAGAGAAATAATACAGAAAATATAAATGAAGAAAAATATGCAGTAATTGGATGTAATGGATGTTTGGTAAAACATGCCAAATGAAATCTTATTAACCACAGGAAACTCAGGGGCCGATTCCGATCTCGGTCGGAGGCGCACCCAATACCATTCGGTCGGGAAAAAAGCCATGCGAAAGCCTGTTTCCCGACCGAACCGTACGCTAGTAGTCCGGCCGAGCGAGTACGATGCGATTCGCCGACCGACTCGTCCGGGCGTCCCGACAACTCCGACCGACTCGCTCGGACTCGAACCGCTCCGACCGACTCGGTCGGACCCGGTCCGCACCGCGCAATGGAGACGTTTCCCGGCCGGGTAAGTACGATGCGCGCCGCGAGCAGTCCGACCGAGCCGCGCACTCCGGCTCGTAAGAGCTGTCGGAGCCGTACTTGGGGGTCCGTGTCGGACCCCCTGTACGCGTACCCGTGCGAGGCGCACACAGGGGGGACCCAACGGGTCCCCCATACCTGCTGCGTGTACGCCGTCGAAGCGCCGACGGCGTACTCGCTGTAGGGGGCGCCCTTGTCCGCCTCGCACCCATTGAGGCAATGGGAGCCCGCGTACGCGTTGTACGACCGGCTCCCATTGAGTTCACGTGGGAGTCCGACTCGACTCGTGTCCGATAACATACGGCCGCATCGTACTCGTTCGGTCGGACTGCACGGGTCCGATTCGGTCGGAAATCTCTCCGGGTCCGGCTCGGTCAGAGAAATTTCCGGCCCGAATCGGAATCGACCCCTCAGTTGTGAAACTCCAGATAAAAGGGAATTTTTCTATTTAGCACTTCTGCAACTTTTCAAGCCTTGGCGTAGTGAAATGGAATTACTTGGAGATTTTGAGTGCTATGAAGATTCTTTTAATGCATGTAAAGATAGCATTCAATGCACAATTTTTCCAACTTATCTACAAATGTTAAATAAAGAGATTGAACAAGAAACTACTATTGCAACTGAAATAACTAGGGACAGTTCTCAAGCTAGTCAAAGTTCTGCACCACTAAGTCAATATCCACATGAATGAGGTAGAAACGGCAATACAACAAGCACAACAGGATATTATTGAGTTGGGAAACTTAGAAGAAAAACGAAATATTGAACAAAAAGAAATATATCAGCAAGTGACACAACAGATACAGCATAGTTTACTGCATGAAAAAAAAGAATGCCAATGCACATCTTTTAAACCTATTCGAATGTACATCAGTGGGCAAGCTGGAACAGAAAAAGTTTCTTAATTAAAGTTTTGACCAGTTATCTACATAAAATCACTGAATCACATTTATCTTGTGTTGTAACCGCTCCAACTGGGTTAGCAGCACACAACATTAAAGGATTACATTCCATCGACTACTCATGCTACCAGTTGAACATGAGAATAAGTTGGAATATCACAAGCTATCTGGAGAAGCTTGTTATGAAGTTTCAAGAGTACTCAAGAAAATGAAACTTCTAATCATTGATGAGGTGAGCATGGTCTCAAACTTAATGCTTGCCTTTGCACATTTAAGAATGCAACAGATTTTAAAAACAGATAATGATGTTCTATTTGGAGGAAAACATGTAATTCTATTGGGCGACCTAATACAACTTACTCCTGTAAAAGGACAACCTGTTTTTAAAATACTTCTCCATGAAGACACTAAGAAATCTTTGGGAAGTATTGGAAATGTCAACATTTGGTCTTATTTTGAATATAAAGAACTTATTAGGAATATGAGAGAAGCAAGTGATGAACATTATGGAAACATTCTTCAAGAGATAAGAATTGGTGTTTTAACAAAACATGGAAAAGAAGCTTTACAAAGTTGGCTTTTAATTAACTTGTTTCCAAATGAAAACATAGCACCTGAAATAATATACAAAAAAATTTGAGAAAAGAAGTCTATAGTTTGCCTAATGCCTACACTGCAAGAGTGTTCTACATTCAATCAAGAACTTTTGAAATTGGAAAAACAACCAATTCTGAAAATGGAAGCTATCGATAAAAATGGAACACGAAGGAGTTACTATTCTTCTCTCAGAGAAATTACAGTCAAAATTGGATTCTTTGGAAAAGTCGGTGTCTAAGACTGCAGGTTTAGAAAAGACTTTATATGTATGTGTGAACTGTTGGGTAATTTTATGGCGTAATTTGAATATAGAAGAAAGTTTAGTAAATGGAGCAATATGAAAAGTTGTTGATTTTGTAAATTTTCAGAGCAGAGATGGAATTGATATTTTGAAGATTAAATTTGCTCAGATTGAAGAGGTAAAACAGATTGGACGTTGTAGTGTTCTTTTTTTGCTTGTAAAAGTCTTGTATGTTCGTAGAAAACAGTTTCCTCTTTCTTTAGCATATGCTGTAACCATTCATAAATCTCAAGGTTTAAGTGTAGACAGTGCTTTGGTAAATATTGGAAGTACAGTGTTTAAAGAAGGCATGGCATATGTTGTATTGTCTCGAGTAAAGACATTATCTGGTTTGTATTTGATTGATTTTGATGAGAAAAAGATTAGTGCTGATGTAAATTGTGTAAGAGAGTACAATCGGTTAAGAAGACTTTATACTCCTAACTTAGGTGAATATCCCATATATGAGAAACGTATAGTGTGTCCAAAATGGAAATATGACAAATATTTCACTGAGATTCAAAAAAAGAAAACAATTCTAGAGAATGATGAAACTGCAAAGAAAATGAAAATGGACACAGTTGATGATATTGTAGGATACCAGTTAGAAAATAATTCAGGTATCAACTGCTATGTAATGTAATTGTGAATGTTGTGTTTTATCTAGAGGATCTTCATCATGAAATTATGGAAAATCGAGAAAAAAGATTCTGTTTTTTACTACATTATATTTTTCAAAAGTTGATAACTGATAGAACTAAAATCCATACTGCTTCTGGCATTCAGCATCTTTTGGATATATGTACTGGATCATTGAAATTTACATTGAATGTACAGCAAGATGCACAAGAATTTCTTATGTTTATGCTTGCAGTATTGGAAGATGAAGGAATAGAAATTGAAAATTTGTTTGGACTAAGTTACAGATGGGATCATAAACGTGAAGAGTGTTCATTTTCTTCTACCACTGAAATAGACACTGAACGATTCATATATTTGACAATACCAGATTGCAAATCAGTGTCTTTTAACAAGTTACTAAAAACATCTAATCAAGATATGAAATGTTCTCATTGTAAATCAGAAATGTTGTCAACATTATTTATAGAAAGATTTGGACAATATGTTATGTTATGTTAATTAGGTACTTGTAAAGCGCACAGCTACTCGATAGAGTGTCCTGGCGCTGAAAGACCACCTGGCGGGGCTGACAATGTGCTGGCAAATGTTTGGTATGCATGTTATTGCTGGAATAACCAAGGTTTCAGTGACTTTCGAAAAGTGAGAAGGTCCTGAGTCTGTCTGAGTGCCAGAGGCAGACTGTACCAGAGTTGAGCGGCTTGCACCTGAAAGGAGCATCCACCTATTCGAGTACGGGAAAACTTGGGAATAATCACCTGCTGCAGTGATGATGACCTCAGAGTTTGGAGCAGACAGTAAGACTGGACTCTTTTCCTGATGTAAGAAGCACCTGTTCCATGGAGAGCTTTAAAGGCCAGAACCGCTGCCTTAAAGCAAATCCTCTTGCGGATCGGCAGCCAGTGCAGGGATTTCAGATGAGGGGACATCCGTGTTCTAGGGCCGAGCATGAGAATTACCCTTGCCACTGCATTCTGGACAACCTGCAACCGTGTTAGTAGGTAATCCTGAATGCCCAGGTACAGTACGTTTACGTAGTCCAGCCTAGATATTATTAAAGCCTGGACCACTGTTTTTCTGTGAACGAGCGGAAGTAGGGACAGAAACTGTCTTAGCATTTTAAGCATGCCAAAACAGGATCCCATTACTGCTTGTATCTGAGCCTTCATAGACAAATTATCCTCTAGCTTGACCCCTAGATTTTTGACTGTCTTTACCAAGGATGTAGGGGGGACATATCTGTAGGCCACCAATTTCGCCATACATCGCTTGGAGGGAGACCAAAAAGGATAATCTCTGATTTCTCAGAGTTACACTTCAGTTGATTCAATTGCAGCCAGGCAAATACCTCTGACAAGCAGTTGTTGATCGTGTCTCCTCTGAAATCAACCTCCTTATCGCAGGTGAAGAGCAACTGCGTGTCGTCCGCATATGACACTATTTTTTCTCCTTGCGCTTCGGCCAAATGCGCCATGGGGGTCATATAATGGTTAAAAAGGGTCGGGCTCAAGATCGAGCCCTGCGGGACTCCCACCTTCATTGGGGAAATGGGGGCCGCAAAAGGCGGAGACCAAACCGTTTGCTGATGGTTCTGCAAAAAGGAGGAGAACCACTTGAGTACCGTGCCCCCGAAACCGCACTCCCGGAGTCTCTGCAGAAGCCGGTCGTGGGGCACCGTATCAAAGGCCGCTGATAGGTACAATAGTATCAACACGGCCTTACCACCTTTGTCCAAGGTCTCCTTAATGACCTCAGAGACTTCTAAAAGTGCTGTTTCTGTGCTAAGGTTTGTCCTGAAGCCAGACTGGCTCTGGTGAAGCACTTGATTAGTTTCCACGTAGGTTGAAGTAACAAGATTCACATATTTTTCCAGAGCTTTGGAAAAGAAGGGGAGCAGGGATATTGACCTATAATTTGAAACTAATTCGGGATCAGATAGGGGCTTTTTCAATAGGGGAGAATTTTTGCCTTCTTCCACCTGTCCGGGACTTGCCCATTCTGTAGTGAAGCATTAAGAATCAAGTTCACCGCAGGAACTTTAATGCCACAACGTTGGAGAGCAAATGGAAGAAAATTGGAAACCAAAATTAAAAAATTTGTGGCAAGTCAAGTATCAATTTCAGGAAGAACTTTTAAAGCATTGGCTATTATTTTTCATGATAGACCTACTACAACATCTGGACACTATACTGTGTATTTAAATCTAAAGTGCAATAAAGGATGGACACATTGTAATGATGCCCATTTGGAATTCAAATGTAAGTTGCCTTACGAATTGCCAAATTCATATCTGATATTTTTGATGCCAAAGTTTTGAAAACATCATTCGGCCTATTGAGAAGAGGTGAACACAAATTAACAAATTTATTTTGGATATTTTCAATGCAAATGGATTTGGAAACATTATTCGGCCTATTGGGAAGATGTGAACAATTACTGTTTGGATTATTGTGTGTGCTAATTCTTATTGCATTTGCAAAATTGTGTTTGAAAGAAGTAGTTTATATATTTGATCTTTATATTATATGTGATGTAAATGAGAGTGTATATTTTACAAAATGTACTTCAGAGAAATAAATGATTTGATGTAGTTGAAGAATGTAATTTAGAAACTGTACATAGGTAAACAGATAGTTGAACTTGTAAATATTTTCAACGCAGATTTGTTTTTTTTTACAATCGCATTGATTGTATTTATTTCCCCGCTGTTGTATGATGATCTACATTGAAATCACTGTATATGGTGAAATTCAGTAGAATCTGAGAACAGCAAAAAAGGGAAACTGAATATGTTATGTAATTCTAAAATTATGTTGTGTTCTTAAAACTATGATATTATATGCAATAACAGTTTTTCTTCTTTTTTTTACAGAAGGTAATACTAAAAGTTTGAAAAGATTTTAAATTCAGTTTACAACAAAACTACTGTAAAATAGTTCCACTGAGTTTTGTATCTTCTTTAATAAAAAAGGTAAGATGAAATAATGTATAAGCATGATAATATGAACTAATGTTTACAGTAGCTTTTACTGCACTCATCCATTTTTTCAAACATTACCCATGCACTCATCTATACAGTTAGGCACTATTCCCACACTCCTCCAATCACCCATGCACTATCTATGCACTTCTCCAATCACCTAGCCAGTACTCATACACTTATAATATCACCCAGACACTACCTATGTACTCCTCCAATCACCCAGGCACTATCTGTACACTCATGCAATCAGCTAGACATTACCCGTACACTCTTCCAATCACCCAGGTATTACCGATATACTTCTCGAATCCCCTAAACATTACCCCTGCACTCATGCAATCACCCAGACACTATCCTTGCACTCTTTCGATCATCCAGGCAGTATCTATACACTCCTCTATTCACTCAGGCAGTACACATGCACTTATACAATCACCCAGGCACTATTTATGCACTCCTCCAATCACCCAGGTACTATTCCTGTACTCCTCCAATCACCCATCCAGAACCCTTCAAGGTATAAAATCACCCAGGCACTACCTATGCCCTCCTCCAATCACCCAGGCATACCCCTACACTCATGCAATCAGCAAGACATTACCCCTACACTCATGCAATTACCCACGCATTACCTATGCATTCCTCTATCCCTCAGACATTGCACTTGCACTCATGCAATCACTCAGACATTACCCCTGCAGTTATGCAATCACCCAGACATTACTCATGCACTCCTCCAAACACTTACACATTATCCCTGCACTCATACAATCACACAGGCATTACCCAAGCACTGCTTCAATCACCCAGGCAGTACCCTTGTACTCTTCCAATCACCCAGGCACTACCGCTGTACTCATGCAACTACCCAGCCAGTACCTATGCACTTATAAAATCACCCAGGCACCACCCCTACACTCATGCAATCAGCTAGACATTACCCCTACAAACATGCAATTACCCAGGCATTACCTATGCACTCCTCTAATCCCCCAGACATTACCCCTGCCCTCATGCAATCATTTAGGCATTAGCCATGCACTCCTCCAATGACCCAGACATTACCCCTGCACTCATGCAATCACCTAACTATTACCCATGCAGTCCTTCAATCACTCAGTCAGTACCTATGCACTTATAAAATCATCCAGACACTACCTATGTACTCATGCAATCACACAGGCACTACTGATGCACTCCTCGATGCACCTAGGCATTAGCCATGCAATCCTCTAATCAGCCATGCACTATCCATGTACTCCTTCAATCACCCAGGCACTACTCTTGCACTTCTCCAATAACTAAGGCACTACAGCTGTACTCATATAATTACCCAGGCAATACCCATGTACTTATAAAATCACCCAGGCACTACCTCTACACTCATGCAATTAGCTAGACATTACCCCTACACTCATGCAATTACCGAGGCATTATCTATGCACTCCTCTAATCCCCCAAACATTACCCCTGCACTCATGCAATCACTTAGGCATTAGCCATGCACTCCTCTAATTATCTACACATTAGCCCTGCATGCATGCAATCACTTACGCATTACCTATGCATTCCTCCAATCACCCAGACATTACACCTGCACTCATGCAATCACCTAGGTATTACTCATGCAGTCCTTCAATCACTCAGGCAGTGCCCATGCACTTATAAAATCATCCAGGCACTACTTATGCACTCCTGCAATCACCCAGGAACTACTACTACACGCATGCAACTACCCAGGCATTACTCTTGCATTCATGCAATCACCCAGGCACTAGCTATGCACTCATAGAATAATTCAGGCACTACTCTTTCACTGCTGCAACCATCCAGTCACTATCCATGCACTCCTCCAATCATCCAGCCAGTATCCATGCACTTAAAAAATCACACAGGCACTACTTATACACTTTTCCAATGACCCAGGCACTACCACTACAGTCATGCAATGACCCAGACATTACTCTTGCACTCATGCAATCAGCCAGACATTACTCATGCAATCCTCCAATTACCTACACATTACCCCTGCACTCATCCAATCACTTAGGCATTACCCTTGGACTCCTCCAATGATCCAGACATTACCCCTGCACTCATGCAATCACCTAGCTTTTACCCATGCAGTCCTTCAATTACTCAGGCAGTACCCATGCACTTATAAAATCATCCAGACACTACCTATGCACTCCTCCAATAACCCAGGCACTACCGCTGTAGTCATAAAATTACCCAGGCAATACCCATGTACTTATAAAATCATTCAGACACTACCTATGCACTCATGCAATCACACAGGTACTTCTGATGCTCTCCTCGATGTACCTAGGCATTAGCCATGCAATCCTCCAATCAGCCATGAACTATCCATGTACTCCTTCAATCAACCAGTCACTACCCTTGCAGTCCTCCAATAACCCAGGCACTACCGCTGTACTCATATAATTACCCAGGCAATACCCATGCACTTATAAAAACATCCAGACACTACCTATGCACTCATTTAATCACACAGGCACTACTGATGCACTCTTCAATGCACCTAGGCATTACCCCTACACTCATGCAATTACCGAGGCATTATCTATGAACTCCTCTAATCCCCCAAACATTACCCCTGCACTCATGCAATCACTTAGGCATTAGTCATGCACTCCTCTAATTAGCTACACATTAGCCCGGCACTCATGCAATCACTTACGCATGACCTATGCATTCCTCCAATCACTCAGACATTACACCTGCACTCATGCAATCACCTAGGTATTACTCATGCAGCCCTTCAATCACTCAGGCAGTACCCATGCACTTATAAAATCATCCAGGCTCTACCTATGCACTCATGCATTAACCCAGGCACTACTTTTGCACTCCTACAATCACCCAGGAACTACCACTACACTCATGCAACCACCCAGACATTACTCTTGCATTCATGCAATCACCCAGGCACTAGCTATGCACTCATAGAATAACTCAGGCACTACTCTTGCACTGCTGCAATCATCCAGTCACTATACATGCACTCCTCCAATCATCCAGCCAGTATCCATGCACTTAAAAAATCATGCAGTCGCTACGTATACACTTTTCCAATCACCCAGGCACTACCACTACAGTCATGCAACGACCCAGACATTACTCTTGCACTCATGCAATCAGTCAGACATTACTCATGCACTCCTCCAATTACCTGCACATTACCCCTGCACTCATGCAATCACTTAGGCATTACCCATGGACTCCTCCAATGACCCAGACATTACCCCTGCACTCATGCAATCACCTAGCTATTACCCATGCAGTCCTTCAATCACTCAGGCAGTACCCATGCACTTATAAAATCATCCAGACACTACCTATGCACTCCTTCAATAACCCAGGCACTACCGCTGTAGTCATATAATTACCCAGGCAATACCCATGTACTTATAAAATCATCCAGACACTACCTATGCACTAATGCAATCACACAGGTACTACTGATGCACTCCTCGATGCACCTAGGCATTAGCCATGCACTCCTCCAATCAGCCATGCACTATCCATGTAATCCTTCAATCAACCAGGCACTACTCTTGCACTCCTCTAATAACTCAGGCACTACCACTGTACTCAAATAATTACCCAGGCAATACCAATGTTCTTATAAAATCACCCAGGCACTACCTCTACACTCATGCAATTAGCTAGATATTACCCCTACACTCATGCAATTACCAAGGCACTACCCATGGAATCCTCCAATGACCCAGACATTACCCCTGCACTCATGCAATCACCTAGCTATTACCCATGCAGTCCTTCAATCACTCAGGCAGTACCCATGCACTTATAAAATCATCCAGGCACTACCTATGCACTCATGCATTAACCCAGGCACTAATTATGCACTCCTGCAATCACCCAGGAACTACCACTACACTCATGCAACCACCCAAACATTACTCTTGTACTCATGCAATCACCCAGGCACTAGCTATGCGCTCATAGAATAACCCAGGCACTACACTTGCACTGCTGCAATCACCCAGGCAGTATCCATGCACTCCTCCAATCATCCAGCCAGTACCCATGCACTTAAAAAACCACCCAGGCACTACTAATGCACTTTTCCTTTCACCCAGGCACGACCACTACAGTCATGCAATGACCCAGACATTACTCTTGCATTCATGCAATCAGGCAAACATTACTCATGCACTCCTCCAATTACCTACACATTACCCCTGCACTCATGCAATCACTTAGGCATTACCTAAGCACTCCTCCATTGACCCAGACATTTACCCTGCACTCATGCAATCACCTAGGTATTACCCATGCAGTCCTTCAATCACTCAGGCAGTACCCATGCACTTATAAAATCATCCAGACACTACCTATGCACTCCTCCAATAACCCAGGCATTACCACTGTAGTCATATAATTACCCAGGCAATACCCATGTACTTATAAATTCATCCAGACACTACCTTTGCACTCATGCAATCACACAGGTACTACTGATGCACTCCTCGACGCACCTAGGCATTACCCATGCACTCCTCCAATCAGCCATGCACTATCCATGTAATCCTTCAATCAACCAGGCACTACTCTTGCACTCCTCTAATAACTCAGCCACTACTGCTGTACTCATATAATTACCCAGGCAATACCAATGTCCTTATAAAATCACCCAGGCACTACCTATACACTCATGCAATTAGCTAGACATTACCCCAACACTCATGCAATTACCGAGGATTTACCTATGCACTCCTCTAATCCCCCAGACATTACCCCTGCACTCATGCAATCACTTAGGCATTAGCCATGCACTCCTCTAATTATATACACATTACCCCTGCACTCATGCAATCACTTAGGCATTACCTATGCATTCCTCCAATGACCCAGACATTACCCCTGCACTAATGCAATCACCTAAGTATTACCCATGCAGTCCTTCAATCACTCAGGCAGTACCCATGCACTTATAAAATCATCCAGGCACTACCTATGCACTCATGCATTAACCAAGGCCCTAATTATGCACTCCTGCAATCACCCAGGAACTACCACTATAATCATGCAACCACCCAGACATTACTCTTGCACTCATGCAATCACCCATGCACTAGCTATGCGCTCATAGAATAACCCAGGCACTACTCTTGCAATGCGGCAATCACTCAGGCAGTATCCATGCACTCCTCCAATCATCCAGCCAGTACCCATGCACCTAAAAAATCACCCAGGCACTACTAATGCACTTTTCCTTTCACCCAGGCACTACCACTACAGTCATGCAATGACCCAGACATTATGCTTGCATTCATGCAATCAGGCAAACATTACTCATGCATTCCTCCAATTACCTACACATTACCCCTGCACTCATGCAATCACTTAGGCATTACCCATGCACTCCTCCAATGACCCAGACATTACCCCTGCACTCATGCAATCACCTAGCTATAACCCATGCAGTTCTTTAATCACTCAGACAGTACCAATGCACTTATAAAATCATCTAGACACTACCTATGCACTCCTCCAATAACCCATGCACTACCACTGTAGTCATATAATTACCCAGGCCATACCCATGTACTTATAAAATCATCCAGACACTACCTATGTACTAATGCAATCACACAGGTACTACTGATGCACTCCTCGATGCACCTAGGCATTAGCCATACACTCTTCCAATCAGCCATTAACTATCCATGTACTCCTTCAATCACCCAGTCACTACCCTTGCAGTCCTCCAATAACCCAGGCACTACCGCTGTACTCATATAATTACCCAGGCAATACCCATGCACTTATAAAAACATCCAGACACTACCTATGCAATCATTCAATCATACAGGCACTACTGATGCACTCCTCGATGCACCTAGGTATTACCCATGCACTCCTCCAATCAGCCATGCACTATCCATGTAATCCTTCAATCAACCAGGCACTACTCTTGCACTCCTCTAATAACTCAGGCACTACCGCTGTACTCCTATATTCACCCAGGCAATACCAATGTTCTTATAAAATCCCCCAGGCACTACCTCTACACTCATGCAATTAGCTAGATATTACCCCTACACTCATGCAAATACCAAGGCATTTCCTATGCACTCCTCTAATCCCCCAGACATTACCCCTGCACTCATGCAATAACTTAGGCATTAGCATGCACTCCTCTAATTATATACACATTAGCCCTGCACCCATGCAATCACTTAGGCATTACCTATGCATTCCTCCTATGACCCAGACATTACCCCTGAACTCATGCAATCACCTAGGTATTACCCATGCAGTCCTTCAATCACTCAGGCAGTACCCACACACTTATAAAATCATCCAGGCACTACCTATGCACTCATGCATTAACCCAGGAACTACCACTACACTCATGCAACCAGCCAGACAATACTCTTGCACTCATGCAATCACACAGGCACTAGCTATGTGCTCATAGAATAACCCAGGCACTACTCTTGCAATGCTGCAAACACCCAGGCAGTATCCATGCACTCCTCTAATCATCCAGCCAGTACCCATGCACTTAAGAAATCACCCAGCCACTACTTATACACTTTTCCAATCACCCTGGCACTACAACTACAGTCATGCAACCACCCAGACATTAATCTTGCACGCATGCAATCAACCAGGCACTAGCTATGCACTGATAGAATAACCCAGGCAGTACTCTTACCCTGGTGCAATCACCCAGGCAGTGTCCATGTACTCCTCCAATCATCCAGCCAGTACCCAAGCACTTAAAAAATCACTCAGGCACTACTTATACACCTTTCCCATCACCCAGGCACTACCACTACAGTCATGCAATGACCCAGACATTACTCTTGCACTGATGCAATCAGCCAGACATTATTCACGCACTCCTCCAATTACCTGCACATTACCCCTGCACTCATGCAACCACTTAGGCATTACACATGCACTCCTTCAATGACCCTGACAATACCCCTGCACTCATGCAATCACCTAGCTATTACCCTTGCAGTCTTTCAATCACTCAGGCAGTACCCATGCACTTATACAATCATCCAGACACTACCTATGCACTGATGCAATCACACAGGCATTACTGATGCACTCCTTGATGCACATAGGCATTACCCATGCACTCCTCCAATCAGCCATGCACTATCCATGTCCAATAACCCAGGCACTACCGCTGTACTCATATAATTATCCAGGCACCACCCATGCACTTATAAAAACATCCAGACACTACCTATGCAATCATTCAATCACACAGGCACTACTGATACACTCCTCGATGCACCTAGGCATTACCCATGCACTCCTCCAATCAGCCATTCACTATCCATGTAATCCTTCAATCACCCAGGTGCTACTCTTGCACTCTTCCAATAACTCAGGCACTACTACTGTACTCATATAATTACCCAGGTAATTCCCATGTACTTATAAAATCACCCAGGCACTACCTCTACACTCATGCAATTACCCAGGCATTATGTATGCACTCCTCTAATCCCCCCCGACATTACCCCTGCACTCATGCATTCACCTAGCTATTACCCCTGCAGTCCTCCAATCACTCAGGCAGTACCCATGCAATCATCCTGGCACTATCCATTCACTCCTCCAATCATCCAGCCAGTACCCATGCACTTAAAAAATCACCCAGCCACTACTTATACACTTTTCCAATCACCCAGGCACTACCACTACAGTCATGCAATGAACCCAGTTATTAATCTTGCACTCATGGAATCAACCAGGCACTAGCTATGCACTCATAGAATAACATAGGCAGTACTCTTGCACTGCTGCAATCACCCAGGCAGTATCCATGCACTCCTCCAATCATCCAGCCAGTACCCATGCACTTAAAAAATCACCCAGGCACTACTTATACACTTTTCTTATCACCCAGGTACTACCACTACAGTCATGCAATGACCCAGACATTACTCTTGCACTGATGCAATCAGCCAGACATTACTCATGCACTCCTCCAATTACCTGCACATTACCATTGCACTCATGCAATCACTTAGGCATTACACATGCACTCCTCCAATGACCCTGACATTACCCCTGCACTCATGTAATCACCTAGCTATTACCCTTGCAGTCTTTCAATCACTCAGGCAGTTCCCATGCACTTATAAAATCATCCAGGCACAACCTATGCACTCATGCAATCACACAGGCACTACTGATGCACTCCTCGATGCACCTAGGCATTACCCATGCACTCCTCCAATCAGCCATGCACTATCCAGGTACTCCTTCAATCACCCAGGCACTACTCCTGCACTCCTCCAATAACTCAGGCACTACTGCTGTACTCATATAATTACCCAGGTAATACCCATGTAATTTTAAAATCACCCAGGCACTACCTCTACACTCACATGAAGCCAGTGAAGTTCGCGCAGGTGTTGCCTTATGCTAGAGCTCACCGGATTGATAAGAAGAGACCTTGCTGCAGCATTCTGAACTACCTGCAGCCTCTTCAACAAGTACCCTGGAAGGCCAATGTACAGGGCATTCACATAATCAATGCGTGAAAGGATTAAGGCACGAGTAACCATTTCCTTGGCTGCTCTAGGGAGGAGGGGGAGGAATTTCCTAAGTGATTTAAGAGTGCCAAAGCACTGCCCAGCTAGCTTCTTAATCTGTGTGGAAAACCGGAGTTTTTCATCAAACCAAATTCCGAGGTTTTTGGTGGGCTGACCCATGGAATTAGGCAATGGATAATCTACTGGCCAAAGGGATTCCCTAAACTGGGGGGAGAAAGTCCCAAACAAGAGGATGTCTGATTTCACCTCATTGCATTTGAGCTGCGCAGAGAGGAGTCATTGAAAAACAGCCGTTAGGCTTGTTCTGGCTGGAGAGGTGGATGAATCCTTTTTGTTCCATGTGAAGAGGAGCTGGGTATCATCAGCATATGAGATGATCTTGGCACCCAACTCCTCCGCCAGCTGAATCAGCGGGGTGATATATATATTGAAAAGGAAGGGGCTCAAGGTGGACCCCTGAGGCACTCCTGTGGTCACACTTTGAGGGGGAGACGAGGACGGGGGGAACCCGATTTTGAGGATTTGTGAATCATCAGGGAGTCAAGCGGAGCAATAGGTGAGAAGGCCGCCAGAGAAGATGATGGAAAAGAGGTA
Source organism: Calotriton arnoldi (assembly GCA_963921515.1). NCBI lineage: Eukaryota > Metazoa > Chordata > Amphibia > Caudata > Salamandridae > Calotriton > Calotriton arnoldi. Next base: position 707,225 of record CAWUFW010000597.1, on the reverse strand, counting down.
GATGTTGGTCTTTAGGAAACGGGTTCCCTGCCATAGAGTTGGTGCCGATATTAAAATTCGCCTGGAGAGCCTGAATCTTATCAATAAAGAAACTAGAAAGTTTCTCACACCAGGCAACCGAGGTGGGAAGTGTGATGGTCTCTGTGCTAGGGGCCAGGCAGCTCTGCACAATGGAAAAGATTTCCTTGGCATTGTTTTTAGAAAGAGCGATAAGCTCGGCATAGTAGAGGCTCTTAGCATGTAATATGGACGCATGATAAGATTTCTGAGCTTTCCTTAATACCAACTTAGCTAATGGGCAATACGCCTGTCTCCAACAGCGCTCCAGTTTTTTGCAATGTTGTTTCTGCACTTTGAGCTCACTGGAGAACCACGGTTTTGAAGGGGAGTCTCTGGTTCACCTATGCGGTGGGAGAGGAGATAGGTGCTCAACGTCCTGCGAAATCCAGCTAGTGAAACTATCAAGGGCTCCTCCCAGATCCTTAGCAAAGGCTGGCCGAGTCTCAACTAAGACCAGGCTAAAGGTTGTGGGATCAATTTTGTGGGAGGGTCTGCCTTAACAGATCCTTCCCCAGACATTATCCCTGCACTCATGGAATCACTTAGGCATTACCCATGCACCGCGCAACCATCGCATACCGAACACGCATCGTACACGACTTAACCCACTGTGAATGGTACCCGATCAGTACACTAATCCACTTAAAAAAAATATATATATATATATAAATTCATATTTTAGAAAAGAGAAAACATCACATTATTTTTATAAAAGTTTAAAAATTAAGAAAAAGTATTTTTTGGACATTATAGTTACAAATTAGCATTTAAAAAACCATAGAAATTCACTGAAAAAACCATAGGTTTCAGGGACGTTATAGTTAGAAATTAGCATTTAAAAATTCATAGAAATTCACTGAAAAAACCATAGGTTTCAGGGACGTTATAGTTAGAAATTAGCATTTAAAAAAACCATAGAAATTCACTAAAAAAACCATAGGTTTCAGGGACGTTATAGTAAGAAATTAGCATTTAAAAAACCATGGAAATTCACTGAGAAAAACATAAGTTTCAGGGATGTTATAGTTAGAAATTAGCATTTAAAAAACCATAGAAGTTCACTGAAAAAACCACAGGTTTCAGGGACGTTATAGTTAGTTGGACATTTCACTCATACAAAACCAGAGAATTTCAGCCGTTATAGTTAGTTGAGCTAACTATAACTCGCACTCCCGCAATGCACTGCTGATGACATCACACATTACATCACTCATGACATGGTCAGTGACATCACTGATGACATCACTGATGACATCACTGATGACATCATCCACGTGATCATCTGATGCACCTCCTCAAAGCTTAATATAACCTTTGATACACCCACTCTAAAATACAGACTGCCATTCTCGAAACCATAGACACACCAATAACAGTTACTACATACCCGCTCACTGATTCCTAGGTCTACACACACATCCACTGCCTCATCCATACAGTCACTGATACATGCAGTCACTCATCAATACAGCCACTATCATATGCAGTCATACACCCATACAGACACTCACACACTGCCACTCACCCATAGAGTTACTCACACACGTAGTCAGTCATGCAAAGAATGAATTACACTCCCATTTACTCACCTATACAGTTATACACACACACCACCTCACTTATTCATACAAATACTAATACATACTTACTCTCTTATACAATCACTGACACAAGCACACACTCATGCATTTAGCCACTCTCACAATCACTCACTCTCACATATAGTTAGTTATATACTCCAACACTCACATATACTGCCTTTCACATATGTAGTTACTCACACATAAACCACTGAGACATCCATTCACTCACCGACACAGCCATACGCACACTTACTCACCCATACAGCCCCTCGCAGATGCACTCATGAACCCACACACCCACTAAATCACCCACTCACACATCCATGCAGGGAGTTACACCCCCCACCCACCCACACAGACACTCAAGCACCTATACAGATACTCAGACAACCAATCAATAACCCATATAGACACTCATGTAGCTACTCACCAACCCATGCAGCCACTTACACACCAACAGACAGACAGATACAAACATTCACACAGTTTAGTCACTAGCCCATGCATTCAGTAAGACACATTTAATCACTCACTTATATAGTCAGTCCCGCACCTACTAAATCATCCATTCAGACACTCATACACCCACTCATTCTTCAATACACCTTGTCCTATATATATATATAAAACATATTTCAACTTTACAGAAACACACAGTCACTGGATGATGTCATCAGTAATGTCATTTGAGATGTGAGTGATGTAATATGTGATGTCATCAGCAGCGCATTGCAGGGGCACGAGTTATAGTTAGCTCAACTAACTATAACAGCCGAATTGCTCTGGTTTTGTACGAGTAAAATGTCAAACTAACTATAACGTTCCTGAAACCTGTGTTTTTTTCAGTGAATTTCCATGGTTTTTTAAATGCTAATTTCTAACTATAACGTCCCTGAAACCTATGGTTTTTTCAGTGAATTTCTATGGTTTTTTAAATACTAATTTCAAACTATAACATCCCTGAAACCTATGGTTTTTTCAGTGAACATATATATATCTATATATATATATCTATATTATCTACTGGCGGTCGCCAGTAGATAGTTATAGTTACAACCTATTATCCATAGGAAATCCGCGACATTCTATTTGAAATAACTCTCTTGCCGGTTGACGTATCTTCGCAAAATTTTCAAACTTTATGGCCCGGTCCGGTCCGCTCCTACCCTGAAAGTCTCGGGGGGATTCGTCAAGCGGGGGCAGAGAAAAAAGGGGGGTCCCAAAACGCGTTTTCCCCATGCAATTTTCCATAGGAAACTTTAGACACGGCTACAGCCCGAACTGCTGAACGGAAATACACCAAATTTGGCAAAGAGGTAGTTCTTGGTTCAGAAAGAACCCTTTTTGTTAAATGGTGTAAATCCGTTCAGTAGTTGCTGAGAAAATCAAAAGTAAAAAGATAGATATATCTATGGCCGAGTAGGGTCCGCGTACCCTCAGCGCACCCTGCGCGCACCGTCCCGATCACGAGCTGCATGTTAATTGGTTGTCAGCTGGCTGTCAACATTCCGATTCAGGAAATGTTGGCAGCCATTTTGTCCCTCGGTAGAACCGAGGGACAGAAACAAGTGCGCAAAGCGCACAAAGGGGGCAGGGTAGAAACACCCTGACCCCTAGGTTTGCTCAGGGGTCCCACAAGGTGCGCGAATCCTGCCGAAAAAAATCGAAGCGCGGTCTCCCGCGCTCGACAGTATTTGCCCCCGGGTGGCCCAAGTCCCGGGGCATGGTGGGGGGATAATTTAATGTGTGGGGCCTCAAAGGGCCCCCAAGCCCCGGGGACCGCCACCCCCGGGGCTTTTTTAAAATGGTGCGGGAGGGCTCTGAGCCCTCCCGCAGCCCCGGGGACCACCACCTTCCCGGGGCTTTTTTTTTTATAAATTAAAAAACCTGTGTGGGGGGGCTCCAGCCCCCCCACACGCCCCGGGGACCGCCACCTCCCCGGGGCACTAAACATTTAAATATGGGGGTCCGTTACGGACCCCCAGAGCCCCGGGGACCACCACCTCCCGGGGCTGTGAACTGAATGGGAGTGAGGCCGCGCGGCCCCCTCCTGGAGCCCTTGATGGCCCTGGGGACCACCACCCCCCAGGGCCGGCTCCTGCAGTGTCCTGGGGTGCCTACCCCCGGGACACTGTAGTTTGCTATGGCAGGACGGAGCCTCGCGGCTCCCGTCCTGCCATAGCAAACTGCTTTGGATATTGGAAGAGAGAGCAGGGAAACCTGCTCTCTCTTCCAATATCCAAAGCACATTGCTTTCCACATGGGGAGCTGCATCTTAGCAGCTCCCCATGTGGAAAGCAATGCCGGCTCCCAAGGGACGCGGGGAGCCGGCGGGACTGTGGGGGATTGGGGACCCCCCACAGTCCCCAACGAGAGGGCCAGCCCCGGGGGATGGGGTCCCCGGGCAAGTAGTGACTCGGGAGGGGGCCACGCGGCCCCCTCCCCAAAGTTTACAAAAATGTTTTAAAAAAAAAAGAGGGTATGGCCGGCCCCGGGGATGGGGTCCCCGGGACCTTAAAATGGCCAGAGGAGGGGGGCCACGCAGCCCCCTCAAAAGAATAAAAGTAAAAATAGAGGCCATGCCCCGGGGATGGGGTCCCCGGGGCCAATACAGGCCCAGGGAAGGGGGGCCACGCGGCCCCCTCCCCGTTTTTTAAAAAAAAATTGTAATTAAAAAAAAGGGGTAAGGCCCTGGGGGATGGGGTCCCCAGGGCCCAAAAACAGAAAAAAGGAAGGGGGGCCACACAGCCCCCCTTCAGGGGACAAAAAGAAAAAAAAATTTAAAGAAACGATCGGGCCCGCAGGCCCCGCCCCCTTCCTTCACCACTCTGCAAACGCGCCCCTGGCGCGTTTGCAGAGGGGGAACGACTCCTTGAATACTGGGGGTCCCTGGGGGCCAACTAGCCCACCAGGAACCTCCAGTATGCGCCAGGGGGCTGCCTTGCAGAGAGGTGTACAGAGGCCACGCCCTTTTACACCTCTCTGCAACGCAGCTCTGTGGCGCTTTTGGAGGTATATGGTGGGCTAGTTGGACTCCGGGGACCCTCAGGATTCAAGGGGACTTAATTCCCCAACTTAAAACGCGCCACGGGGCGCGTTTGCACAGTGGTGAAGGGAGGGGCGGGGCTTCAGGTGACATGTGTGCAAACAGGCCCCGTGGCGCGTTTTAAGATGGGGAATTAAATCCCTTAAATCCTGAGGGTCCCTGGGGGCCAACTAGCCCAACAGGTACATCCAGAAAGCGCCACAGAGTTGCGTTGCAGAGAGGTGTAAAAGGGGTGTGGCCTCTCTACACGTCTCTGCCACGCAGCCCCTGGCGCATATTGGAGGTTCCTGGTGGGCTAGTTGGCCCCTAGGGACCCTCAGGATTCAAGGGGACTTAATCCCTCAACTTAAAACGCGCCACGGGCGCGTTTGCACAGATGTCACCTCAGGCCCCGCCCCTCCCTTCACCATTGTGCAAATATTCTTCTAAAATCATCCGAAATACGAATTCCTATTTACTCACCTGTTATAAGGAGAGACCTCAGTGCTGCATCTTTCAGCCCAGTACTGGTCCTGAAAAGTAATTTTAACCGTACTTACCAGTAACTTGAATTTCCTTCCATAGGATATCATTGCCTGCTTTTTGTTGATAAAGTTTCTAAGTGTTGATTTTTGAAACATACAAATATTCCTCTAAAATCAGCCGAAATACGAATTCCGATTTACTCACCTGTTATAAGGAGAGACCTCAGTGCTGTATCTTTCAGCCCAGTACTGGTCCTTAAAAGTAATTTTAACCGTACTTACCAGTAACTTGAATTTCCTTGCATAGGCTAACATTGACTGGTTTCACTTGGAAATTCTTCTAAGTGTGGAGTTTTGGAACTTTAAAATATTCCTCTAAAATCAGCCGAAATACGAATTCCGATTTACTCACCTGTTATCAGGAGAGACCTCAGTGCTGCATCTTTCAGCCCAGTACTAATCCTGAAAAGTAATTTTAACTGTACTTACCAGTAACTTGAATTTCCTTCATAGGCTAACATTGACTGGTTTCACTTGGAAATTCTTCTAAGTGTGGAGTTTTGGAACTTTATAATATTCCTCTAAAATCAACCAAAGTACGAATTCCAATTTACTCACCTGTTATCAGGAGAGAACCCAGTGCTGCATCTTTTAGCCCAGCACTGACCCTGAAAAGTAATTTTAACCGTACTTACCAGTAACTTATATTTTCTTCCATAGGAATCCATTGTGTGGTTTTCAGCAGAAAAGTTTCAAAGTGTCGATTTTCACAAACTACAAATATTCCTAAAAAATCGCCTGTATGACTTAAACGCACTCTTTCGACTGTTTACAGGAGATGCACCAGTGCTGGATCCAGGATGCAACACTGAGTAAGAAAATGTAACGATAACAGTTTTTACCTTCTAAGTGAATTTCCTTCCATAGGATAACATTGGTGATTCTATGAGAAAAAGTTTCTAAGTGTCAACTTTTAAAGTACAATAATATTCCTTAAAAATCACGACTGTAACCAAAACGCTTTTACTCAACTGTTTACAGGAGATGTTCCAGGACTGAATCTAGGATCCAGTCCTGTGGTTAGAAAAGTAATCCATAAAGTAACTAATTGCATTTAACTAGAAATTCACATTGAGCTGAATGTTGCATTGTGTTTGAAAATGTGTTGCCCATTGCAACAACTGTAACTACTGTACTTAAAAGTCTATTGCCTATGTGCAAAGTATTTAAACTAAAGTAATTCATTCTGAGAAAGTATTTTTTGTAATGTAATGTATAATGTAATTACAATGTAATTTAAAAAATAAAATATGTAAAAAAAATAGTTTCTGAAAATGTAGTAAATCAGTATGAAAAAAATTTATATAACAATTAATACATTTAAAAATTGTCATTTACAAAACCTTTGAAATTCACTGAAAAACCGTAGGTTTCAGACATGTTATAGTTACAAATTAGCATTTAAAAAACCTTTGAAATTCACTGAAAAAACCATAGGTTTCAGGGACGTTATAGTTACAAATTAGCATTTAAAAAACCTTTGAAATTCACTGAAAAAACCATAGGTTTTAGGGACAGTTATAGTTAGTTGGACATTGCACTCGTACAAAACCCGTGAAATTCCCCCGTTATAGTTAGTCCAGCTAACTATAACTCGCGCCCCGCAATGCACTGCTGATGACGTCACATATTACATCACTCATGACATGGTCAGTGACATCACTGATGACATCACTGATGACATCTCAAATGACATCACTGATGACATCATCCACGTGATAATTTCATGCATCTTCTCACACCCTAATATAACCTTTGATACACCCACTCTAAATTACAGACTGCCATTTGCAAAACCATAGACACTCCAACACCAATAACTACATACCCACTCACTGATTCTGAGGGCTACGCACACATCCACTCACTCACCCGTACAGTCACTCATACTTACGGTCACTCAGTACAGGACTATCATATGCACTCATACTCCTATATAGACACTCAAACACCGCCACTCATCCATAGAGGTACTCACACACCTAGTCAGTCATGCAAATAATTTAACACACTACCATTTACTCACCTATACAGTTATACACACACCAGCTCACTTACTCATACAAATACTAGCACATTCTTACGCTCTTATACAATCACTGATACAAGCACACACTCATCCATACAGCCACTATCACAATCACTCACTCTCGCTTATAGCTATTTATATACTCCAACACACATATATACTGCCTTTCACATATGTAGTTACTCACACATGTACCACTGGGACATACATTCACTCACTAACACACTCTTACACACACTTACCCACCCATACAGTCTATCACAGATGCACTCTTGAAAGCATCCACCCAGTGAATCACCCACTCACACATCTATGCACAGAGTCGCACACACCCCTCCCACACAAACACTCAGGCACCCATACAGATACTCACACAAGCATTAAATAACTCATATAGACACTCATGTAGCTATTCACAAACACATGCAGCCACTTACACAGCAACAGACAGATGGATACAGACATTCACCCAGTTTAGTCACTAACCCATGCATTCAGTAAGATACCTTAAATCACTCACTTATACAGTCAGTCACGCACCTACTAAATCATCCATACAGACACTTACACACCCATTCATTCTTCAATACGTCTTTTCCTATATATATTAAAAATATTTAAACTTTACAGAAACACACAGTCACTGGATGATGTCATCAGTGATGTCATCAGTGATGTCATTTGAGATGTCATCAGTGATGTCATCAGTGATGTCACTGACCATGTCATGAGTGATGTAATATGTGACGTCATCAGCAGTGCATTGCAGGGCGCGAGTTATAGTTAGCTGGACTAACTATAACGGGGGAATTTCACGGGTTTTGTACGAGTGCAATGTCCAACTAACTATAACTGTCCCTAAAACCTATGGTTTTTTCAGTGAATATATATATATATATATATATATATATATATATATATACACTTACATATAATACTGAAACAACCTGAGGTTACAGGGACGTTAAAGATAGGCTCACATGTACAAAACCATAGAAATTCAGCTGTTGTAGTTACCTGAGCCCACATTTGTCCTTTGAGAAGTTGAAACGCTCCAAAAACGATGGCGGAATAAACTTTCCTGATTTTTCAAAATATCATAAAGCAGTTTAATTGGATCGCTTCCTCATTAGACTACTGCCCACTAACGGTTGACTTAGAATGCAACTCTCTATCACCTTTCTCCTTTAAAGAATAGTTAACATTTGCACGTAAGCATCAAAAGTTAGCCACTCCTATTTTTAAAGACACTTGTAGATGACTAGATTCTATTATATTTAGGGCTCCCGGTTTTATGGTATTTATCTTTTCTACATTTCCGTCTGTATTTATCCACATTTATTTTTTGCTCATTTTTTCTGTATTTATCCATTTTTATTTTGTGTTTTCTGTATAAATGAAGCTGCAATGGGTATTTTTCCACATTTATTTAACTGATAAATGTATACTCACAATTAAATGTCCAAAATGTTTCAGCAGTATAAAGTGCAATAGCGTTATCTGAAAACACTTGCATTGTAGAATAATATACTGTACATCTGCACTTAATTAAGCTTAATTAGGAAATCTATTGTCTTTTTTTTCTGCCCTACCCCTCAATCTGTACAGCTATTGACCTGGCACTCATGATTGACAATAGAAAAAAAATCATCCAAAGACGGCCTATTTCCGTATTTTTCTGTACTTAAAAATAAATACAGACATGAAAATAAATAGTTTTCTGTCTGTATTTATCTGCAAAAATCAGTAAAAATGGAAAACTGGGAGCCCTAATTATATTATATGTTCCTAATAACTTCATACTTTCCTCCAATCTACTATATGGCATAACAAGTTTATTCACTTAACATATAGACCCATATATTGGAAATCCTGGAGAAATAAGGGATTGATATGGGTTAGTCAACTTTTATGTCACAAATCTCCCATTTCTTTCCTACATGCCCAATCACTCTTTGAATTTCCACCCTTATTCTTACATAAATTTCAAATTTTACAAAATAGTATCAATGCAGCATATAATATTTTTAAATTTGCTCCCAATACCACACCAAGCATAGAACACTCCCTTGCCTCTCTCCTACCTACGAATCCCAAGGCATCCATTATATATTCCCACTTGCAATTTACTTCTAACAGTAAACCAAAAACCGAACCTGAGATATCATGGGAATAAGATCTAGAAATCACATGGTCTGTCCCCACATGGAGACAGATTTGTACTCAAATAAGGAAATCATCCCATGCAGCACACACAACACAAATATTAGTTTACATTTATAATAGAATACTCTTCACCCCTTTATCTTTACACAAAACAAATCCAGATATATCAGACACTTGCTGGACATGTTCAACGCAACACGCTGACCTAAAACACCTACTTTTCCTATGTCCTTCTGTCTCCAATTTTTGGTTGAACGTTTGGAAGCAAATGAATTCCATTTTCGGTTCACATGTGCCTTTCTCTTTATCTAATGTATTTTTGGGAAGTGTATGAGATGACTAAGCAGATGTTTTATTACATTTTGGGATATTAGACTTGTTATTAGCAGTGGCTTTTCAGCAGATCACAGCACATTGGAAAGATCTTACTTAATTATCATTCAAAGCATGTTGGTATGCAGTCTGTCATAATCACAAACAAGACACAGCATATATGCAACGTTTATCGCTTGTCCTAGAATGCAAAGAGTTATGGAGTCCAGTTACATCTTTCCTCAACAAATCTGCCAAGGTGTTGATCTCACCTACACCTGATGCACAAGAAGATCTTCAACCTCCTTGACCTTCCATGTTTGAAAAATATTTACTATTATTGACTATATTATTATTAGCTTCATTGTATGATTTAATCGGACAATAATTAATCTCAACCTTGAATATCCTCCCCATACCCTTTTTTCTCTTCCCTTTTTTCATATATTTGTCCTGACTTATTACATTTCAATATAATTTATTCCTTAATTATTGATTATTCTATGGTCATATTTCATGAATCTAATAAACTTTTTCATTAAAGCGTATAGTTACCTGAGCTAACTATAACTTATGCCCTTGCAATGCACTTCTTATGACCTCACATATTACATCACTCATGACATGGTCAGTGACATCTCTGATGGCATCACTGTTAACATCTCAAATGACACCACTTATGACATCATCCAGTGAGAGTAAGTGTTCCGCAAACCTTTCTGAGACTTATGGATATATACTAAACACTACATAAGCTAAATTACTATTCTTTCTATTCTACTAATGACTGATACAATATCTAACATATGTCATCTGAGTGGCTGTATGACTATCCATGTATGAGTGGCTGTCTGAGTGGCTGTATGGATGGGTGAGAGGCTATGTGGGAGGCTGTATGGTTGAATAAGTGGGTGTGTGAGTAGCTGTATGGGCAAATGAGTGGCTGTGTGAGTGGCTGTATTGTTGAATGAGAGGGTGTGTGAGTGGCTGTATGGGTGGGTGAGTGGTACTGTGAGTGGCTGTAAAGAGAGGGCAAGTGGGTGTGTGAGTGACTGTATGGGTGACTGGGTGGCTGTGTGAGTGGCTCTATGAGTGAGTGACTTGGTGTGTAAGTGGGTGTATGGGTGAGTGAGTGCCTTTTGGAGTGGGTGTATAGGTAAGTGAGTGGTAGTGAGAGTGGCTGTATTGTAGAGTCAGTGTCTGTGAGTGGCTGTGACCTTTGTTTTTTTCAGTAAATGTCTATTGTTTTTAATTCCATTTCCTAATGATAACAACCCTGTAACCTTTGTTTTTTTAGTAAATATATATATTCACTTAAAAAACTAAAGGTTATAGGGACGTTATAGTTAGGAAATAGAAATTGAAAAACTTTCAAAATTCACTTAAAAAACCAAAGGTTACAGGGTCGTCATAGTTAGGAAATAGAATTTAAAAAAACCTTAGAAATTCACTGAAAAAACTAAGGTTACAGGGGTGCTATAGTTAGGCTTAGATTTCACTCATAAAAAACCCAGTGAAATTCAGAAGTTATAGTTACCTGAGCTAACTATAGCTTACACCCCTGCAATGCATTGCCTATTACCTCATATATTACATCACTCATGACATCACCAGTGACATCACTGATGACATCACTGATTACATCACTGATTACATCTCAAATGACATCACTGATGATATCACTGATGACATCATCAAGTGAGTGTAAGTGTTTTTAGAGTTTATAGGTGTTAAACATATATAATAACCTACTACAATAGTTAAATTATTATACTAGGTACACTACTACTGAGTGATTCTACTTCTAACATATATTAAGTGAGTGGCTGAGTGACTGTATTTATCCTTGTGTGTAGGGGTGTGTATGTGGCTGTATGGGTGTATAAGTTGTGTATGAGTAGCTGTGTGGGTGAGCGAGATGCTGTGTGAGAGGCAGTATTGATGAGTGAGTGGGTGTGTCAGTAGCTGTATGGGATAGTGAGTGGCAGTGTGAGTGGCTCTATGGGTGAGCAAGTAGGTTTGTAGTGACTGTATGGGTGAGTGAGTGGGTGTCTGAATGGCTGCATAAGTGAGTGACTCTGTGTAAGTGGCTGTCTAGGTGAGTGGGTAGCTGTTTGAGTGAGTGTTTGGTTAAGTGAGATGGTGTGTGAGTGGCTGTATTGGAGAGTAAGTGTCTGTATGAATGGTTGTATGGGTGAGTGAGTGGATGTGTGAGTGCTTGTATGGATGTATAAATGGGTTTGTCAGTGGTTGTGTGGGTGTGTGAGTGAGTGCTTGTGTGGGTGAGTAAATCGGTGTGAGTGAGTGACTGTAGGTAAATAAGTGGGTGTGTGAGTAGTTGTATGTATGAGTGTGTAGCTATGTGAGTGGCTGTACGGGTGAGTCACTGGTTGTATGAGTGGTTGTATGGGTGAGTGAATGGTTTTGTGAGTTGTTGCATGAGTGAATAGGTATGTGAGTGCCTCTATAGAGGAGTGAGTGGGTGTGTGAGTACTGGTGTGGGTCTGTGAATGTGTGCGGTTGTAAGGGAGTGGAAGTACAAGAGATTGTATAGGGGTATGAGTGGGTATGTCAGTGCTTCTGTGGATGATGTCATCAGTGATGCCATTTGAGATGTCATAAGTTATGTCACGAGTGATGTTACTGAGCATGTCATGAGTGATGTAATATATGAGGTCATAAGCAGTGCATTGAGGGGCGTAAGTTATAGTTAGCTCAGGTAAATATAACTGCTGAATTTCACTGGTTTTGTATGAGCGAAATCTGAGCCTAACTGTAATGTCCCTGTAACCTTTGGCTTTTTCAGTGACGTTCTAAGATTTTTGGAACTCTATTTCTCAACTATAACGTCCCTGTAACCTTTGTTTTTTAATTGAATTTCTATGGTTTTTTAACTAGTAGTTGCGTTTTTGCAGAGTGGTGGAATAAGGGGGCGGGCCTCAACCAGTTCTCCGGAATCCTACTGTATCGGACTTACTGGAGATAAGAGGAGGGTTTCTGAGCCCCCAAGAACCCTCAGCATCCAAGAAGACTTTCTCCCCCAACCAGCAGTGCACCAGGAGGCGCGTTTGTACAGTGGTGAGGGAAGGGGGCATGGCCTCCAATGTCCTCTCGGCAATCGCACTCCATGGAACTTACTGGAGGTAACAGGACAGGATGTTGTCCCCCAACAACCCCATGGAGTCAAGGGAACTTCATCCCCCAACCAGCAGAGCACCAGGAGGTGTGTTTGCAGAGTGGTGAAGAAAGGCAGCGTGGCCTCCGAAGTCCTCTCAGCAGTCACGCTTTGTGGGACCTACTGGAGGTAACAGGATGGCTTGTTGGCCCCCAAGGACCCTCAGCATCCGATGGGACTTCAACCCCCAACCAGAAGTGCACCAGAAGGCAAGTTTGCAGAGGTGTGGTGAAATGAGGCAGTCCTTTAAAAAAAAATAATTGTATATTAAAAGGAAGGGCCTGAGCGGCCCCTCTCCTGGGCTGATTTGGGCCCCAGGGACCCCATCTCCTGCGGACTTGCCTCTTGTGGGTGCCCCCAGTGCACACTCATATTTGGGGGCTGTGGGGGAGCCTCAAGGCCCCTGCGGTCCCTCCCAGCTTTAACGCCTCCTGTGGGAGCTGCCATTGCTTTTACAGAGAGGGAGCAACTAAAATACAGCTTTCTCTCTGTAAAAGCAACTGTGCTCCGCTTTTAGCAAGCGAGTGCATTTTTTATGCGCTTGCTTGCTGAAAGCGAGCACAGTTTGCTATGGCTTGGCAGAAGCATTAAAGCTCCCACCAAGCCATAGCAAACAGCTATGTCCGGGGGCTGGGCACCCCGGGACCTAGCACGAGCCGGCCATTAATGCTGACAGTCCTCAGGGCCACCTTTGGCTCCAGGAGGGGGGCTGCCTCCTTTGTTTCATTTTGCCCCAGGGAGGTGATAGTCCCAGGCGCTGTGGAAGGCCGCTTGGCCATCCCGCACTCAACGGGGAGGAGGCAGTCCCCGGGGCTGAAGGTGGGTCCACACGGCCCCCGCATTGTTTAAAATGAAAGTTCCATGTAGGTGGCGGCCCCCGGGGCTGCGGGGGGTCCAAGAGGCCCCCAATTTTAATTAAATAAGACTCTGGGAGGTGGTGGTCCCGGGGGCAGCGGGGGAGGCCATACAGGCCTCCCCCTCAATTCTAATTAACCAAGCCAGAGGAGGTGGTGGTCCCTGGGGCATCAGTGAGCCCCAGTAGGGGGGCCGTGTGCCCACTCCTTTTTTAAAATGCCCCTGGGACCTGGCCCACCCACTTGCCGATTAGAAGCAAGCGCGGGAGCCCACAGTAGATTTTTTTAAAAATGTCAACGTAATTCGCAAGTCCAGCACGACTCCTACCGAATTTTTTTTTAAATGCTTTTTTGGCCCTGCGGGGTCCCTCTGCCCCCCTAAGAGGCCTAGGGGGTCAGGGTGTTTCTACCCTGCCCCCTTTTCTTTTTTAAAAATGTTTTTTCTGTGACTCGGTTCAACCGAGTCATAAGTTGACTGCCAACACTTCCTGGTTTGAAGTGTTGGCAGCCATTCAGATCTCAGCATGAGTTCGGGAGGGGTCGCGGATCCTCCACGTTCCGTAGATATTTAAATTCGTATTTTCCTTAATATTTACACCAATTAATATAAAGGTCGCTTTCTGGACCAACAGCTACCTTTCTGCCAAATTTGGTGTAATTCTGTTCAGTCGTTCGGCTGTAGCCGTGTTTAAGGTTTCCTATGAGAATTAACATGGGTAAAAACGCATTTTGGGACACTCCTTTTTCTCGGCCCCCGCTTGACAGATCACCCTGTAATTTTCAAAACAGCAGCTGAAGTGATTTGCAAACTAGTTATGAAAATTTCAGGGGAATACACCAAATGATGCCAATGTTATTGGCAAATGAAAACCTGGTGACTGCTCACAAACCCACCCAGCCACTCACATATCCACTGACATACCCTTACAGGCACTCACACATCAACTCAAAGACCCATGCAGGTACTAACACACCCACTCAGACCCACACTGGCACTCACAGACCCACTTAGAGACCCATGCATCCACTCACTTATCTACTCACAGACCCACACACTCACACACACACTCGCAGACCAATGCAAACACTCACATATCCACTCACAGACCTATGCAGGTACTCACAGAACCACTCAGAATCCCACAGAGGCACTTTCACACCCACTCACAGACCCACACAGCCACTCACATGCCCATTCAGAGACCTACACAGGAACTCATAGACCCATGTAACAACTCACATACCCACTCACACACCCATTCACAGAGCTATGCAGGTACTCACAGAATCACTCAGAGTCCCACAGAGGTACTTTCACACCCAATCACAGACCAACACAGGCACTCTTATACCCACTGACAGACCCACACAGACACTCACATACATACTCACAGACCCACTCACATACCCAATCACAGATCCAAACAGACACTCACACACCCTCTCACAGACCCACACAGATACTCACACACCAAATGACATACCCATATAACTACTCAAACACCAACACAGGTACTCACACAGCCACTGATACACTGAGAAAAGCATTCACACACCCAAAGAGCTACTCACATACCAACTTATACACCCACACAGTTACTCACACACCTACTACCACACCCATACAACCAGTCACACCCCCACTCATATACACACAGAGCTACTCACTCACACATGCATGCAACCACTGACAGAGTCACTCACACCCATACAACCACTACACACGCACTCACACACACAATCAACCACTCACACCGCAACTCATGTACCCATATTACCACTCATATAGCCATTGACACACCCAGTCACACACTCACACACCTACTCACATACCTATCTAGTCTGTGACAACCCACTCACAGACCCACACAGGCACTCACAGACAGACTCACGCATCCACTCACACACCTACTCAAAGACCCATAGAGCTACTCACACACCCACTCATATAACCACACAGTTACTCACACCTACTACCACACCCATATAACCAATCACACCACCACTCATAGACCTACAGAACTACTTACACACTCACTCACATATGCATACAACCACTGATACAGCATCTTGCATCCATACAACCCCTATGCACCCACTCACACACCCATACAACCACTCACACAGCGACTCATATACCTATATTACCAATCATACAGCCATTGACATACCCAGTCACACACTCATACCCACTCACACACCTTCTAGTCTGACACACCTACTCACACCCCCCACATAGTCAGTCAAACACCTACTTACACACCCAGTCACACATTCAATAATGCACTCAGCAACCTATACCACCACTCGCACACCCAGTGACAGACCCATACATCCTCTTATACACCACTCATACAACAACAAACAACCACTGATACACTTACTCCCAGACCTATACAGGTACTCCCAAACTCTTTCGGATATCCATATAGCCAGTTATAAGCCTACTGTATCAAACATGTTATTGTTTTACATAAAGAACTTTGGTTGAGGAAAGCCTTTGGGATCCGCGATGCTCCAAACACTGAACTATGACCCACAATCCACATTGTGATGATGTTGGAGGGAAGGAGTAGTAGCACAGATGAAAAGGCTGCAATAGAATGAGGCAGTTTTGAAGATGAAAGGGAGCTAAAATAGAGGACAGCAATTAGGATATAACAGAACATATTTGATTGGATGATGGAGATGTGCATGGAACTAAAATTAAGTAGTGATTTGGAGGAAAATGTAACTAAATCTGTGATTGCTTTTCAAAAAATAAAAAGAATTATGTTGTTAGGGATATGCTTGAAAATGCAACCAGTCAACCTACTAGAGTTTAATTTGAAGCTAGTATGCTGCTCACAGAAAGGAATGTGTACTTTTGACCAAGTGGTAGGTAGATAGTGCTGCTAACATGGTCACCATGGGCATGGAGCTAAAAGAATATAGGGGTAAGGAAACAAAAATAACTGCACTGTGAAACTCAAAAAGAGTTTTGTGGAAACATTGCTAATTAGGTAGTGTTTGCCTTTTACTTGAGTAGTCTTTGCAAAGTAAAACATAAATATAAACTATTAATAGTAGATTGTTGTTTTTTTTAAATTGTATTTATTGGCATTTGTAATATACCATACAGAGTGCAATACTCACAGTCATGAAATTGGTTGCAATGAACATACATTATCCACAGTATATATGTACAGAGCAAAGCATCAAATAGCAGAGTAGCATGTATAGAAGGGTAATATAGAAAAAACTAGATTGGCGGGTCCAGTCTGTTCTTCAGGTAGTGAGAATATACAAATGTAGCAAGGAGTTTGGAAAAAAGTCAGAGTTGCAGTACCCATGCAGAGTCTAGTAATTAAGTGTGAAGTTCGGCTGTAGGACGAAGCCGCAGGTACGTGGTAAATGGCTCCCGTATGTCCTTAGGCCGGGATTGCAGTGGCATAAGCTCCCAGAGTGCCGATAACTGTTCCTGGCAGTAAGCTACATCACCCAGCCATGCTTTAATAGTTGAAGCCGGCCGCCTGCCCCAGTACATCTCCACCCTTTGTTTTGCTAAAAGAAGCAGCATCGCTGTGAGACGACGACATGTAGTGGGCATATCCTGTACGTAGCCCAGTAAGCATATCATGGGGTCATGTGGGACTGGTGACTCAGTGATATCTCTTATTATGATCCAGACTTCAGCCCAGAAACTCGCAACTCTAGGGCAGTTCCATGCCAGGTGTAGATAGGTGGAACAGAGATCGCCGCATCTCAGACAGTGAGGGCCTGGAATGAGGCCATTTTGTGCAATTGCTGTGGTGTGAGGTAAAGATGGTGTATATACTTGAAATCGATAAGCATTAATCTGTAATTGGGGACAGCATTTCCAATTGTCTGCAACAGAAGTCCCACTGCACATCTGTTAAGACAGAGCCCAAGTCTGTGTCCCAGGCCATACACGCCCTCTGAGGGGAATCAGGGGAGGAGACCAATGTGCGAGTATAAAGTTGTGTGATTAATTTTCGCGGTGATGAGGTAGTATGTAGATACTCCAAAGCTGTCAGTGTGGGTGAAATGTTGTGTAAAGTACTACATACAGCACAAATCTGGAAATATATTAGTGTTTCTAGGTGCGTGACTGTGTGCGATGCTGTGTCCTCAAACTAACAGATAAATTGATCGCTAGGTTATAAGTCTGAGAAGGTACTGATGCCTTGTGCTCCTAGCTCGTCTGATCGTGCCCTTATCATGGAGTGAGGGGAAGTAGGAGTGGGAGGCTAGGTGAATAGAGGGGGCATATAGTGTAGAGAGGCCAGCGTGTCTTTGAAGCCCTCCCATGCCCATCGCACACATTCTACTGTGTTGATTTCATCCTGAGGTGCCTTTTTGGGCTGAAACAGTGCTGTTCTCAGGGGCCATGGGAAAGCCTAATCTCGCTCTATAGCCAGGTGAGGCTGGAATGTGGTGGGGTAGAGCCAGTAATAGAGAAATTGGGCCTGGGAGCAGAGAGCATATAGTTGCATATCTGGTGCTCCTAATCCACTGTGAGCAAGCGGCAGTGTAAGAAGTTTGTAGGATGCATGTGGTTGTTTACCAGCACAAATTAGACCAATCATATTGGACCATAGGCGTTTAAAAAACTGGGCGGTGAGAGGAAGTGGAATATTAACCATGAGATATAAAAACTTGGGCACGACATTCATTTTTGTGATAGCTATGCGACCGGCAAGTGGAACTTGATCCACATAGAAACATGAGTTTTCAGCCAGTCCATAGCACTTGAATTACTCGCCAGAGCTCCTCTGGATCTCTGCTAAGCCAAATGCCCAGGTAGCGGACAAGGTCTGCCACCCACCTCAATGGATATTCAGTGGCGAATGATGTTGTAGCAGGAGTTAGGGGGTTACAGAACCGATTTAGCCCAGTTTATATGGATTCTGGAGTAGCCCCCAAAGCGCATAACCTCCCGTGTTAGTGGTGCCAAATTTGTTTGTGGCTCGCGTAGATATAGAGTGATATCATCTGCAGACATCAAGCCTCTAGATGTAAAGCCTATGCACCTGTCTGCATGGTGTTGGTGTAACCTAGCCGCCAGCTGTTCCATGGCTATGGAAAATAGTAACGGGATAATGGATATCCCTGTCTCATACCACAAGAGATCACGATGGGCACTGAGACGTCCTTTGAGTCTAACACGTGCAGTGGGGAGGGTATATAAAAGTTGAATTTGATGTATAAACCTAGTGCTGAACCCCAAGCGCTGGAACAGTGGGAAGAGGAATGCCCACTCCAAAGAGTCAAATGCCTTTGTGGCGTCGACGAGCGCAGCTGCAGCAGGGACACATGAATGTATATGATGCATCACAGCAAAAATAATGCAGAAGTTGTGGGAGGCAGCGTGCCCAGGGACAAAGCCTGATTGGTCCTGGAGTACAATTAGGGGCAAGAGGGGCATCTGGCGGTTCGCAATCACCTTGGCGTATATTTTATTGTCAATATTTATTAGCAACAGGGGGCGATAGGAGTCGCATTGATCTGTAGGATTATCTAGCTTCAGTATGGTGACTATGACGGCTTCTCTCAAGGATGGGGGGAGTGTTCCCATTGCCAACGAGTAGTGATACATTTCTATGAGGTGTAGGATGAGAAAGGAGGCATATTGCTCATAGAAGGCTGATGTCAGACCATTCACCCCGGGACCTTATCACCTGGAAGACTCATTATGACCTGAGATATTTCCTCCGGGGTGATAGGAAAATCTAGGAATTCCCAGAGCACATTGTCCAGCCACAATAGCTGTATAGAGTCAAGGTAGGTTTTGAGCATATCCGGGCCCATCACCGAGGTAGCTGAGTATAGCCGGGTATATAAGTAGGACATCACTTCCAACAGCACCAGTGGGAGGAAATTTGTTGGGAATCAGCATTTCGGAGCTCAGTCACGTATGTGGATGCATGTGGCTTATGCAGCAGTCCCACCAGAGTTCTACTGAGTTGTCTCCTTCACCTTATCGGCATGCTTGCGCCTCTCTGCCAAGATCATTTGCCTCACTTACTGCCTCTTCCTGATATTCTGACAGTTTGTCCTATATGGCTGCTAGAGTGGAGGGGCTCTGTGACGGTGAGAACTCTATTTCTAAGGCTCATATATCTGTTTCCAAAGTGTTGAGGGTCCTGCGGATCGCCCTTAGCACACAAGATTGCTTTGGCAATACAGACCCCCTTATTACTACCCTAAAGGCTTCCCACAACATGGAGGGAGGCTGCACAGAGCCAGTGTTGCATGCAAAGAAGTTGAGAATGGCAGTTCACACTTCCACCCTGAATACTGTGTCTCACAATGCATGCGGCGCTAACCGCCAAGTGAATGCACTGGGGAGAGTATGGGGTATCTGTACAACAAGATGCACCAGTGCATGGTGTGACAATGTGTGTGGGAAAATTTGGGACCAAGTGTTGTGATAAGAGGAAAAGCAGGTAACTTCACATCGGTCTCAGTGAATATGGCGCCAGACATCCTGTAGCTGATTATCTAATATTACAGTGTTGAGAGCACAAGCTGCCTGTGGATGTGGGCGTTTCAAGGCACCAGATCTGTCCAGCGAGTCTTGCAGAATAACATTAAAATCACCCCCCATAGCACGGTGCGTGGCCCATATTGAAACACCTGTCTACAGATCTGTAAAAAGATTCCGGGTCATCAATGTTGGGGCCATAGACCGCCACCATAGTCATTGGTTGTGTGAAAGGTGTCCCCAACAGGATAAAATATCTGCCCTCTTTGTCTATAAGGGAGTGTGATATTCGCCATGGCAGGCCCTTTTGAAGAAATATTACGACACCACAGGCGTAGTTGGAATATACTGCGGAATGAATTTCCCCACACCAACAGGCTCAGAGCCCGGGTGCTAAACCAGAAGCCCAGTGTGTCTCCTGCAAAAAACAGACATCAATTTTGTTACAAACAAGGTATGCATGCACTAATCAGGATTTTCTGTGGTCATTTAGACTGTGTATATTCCATGTAAGGTAAGATACTTAGGCCATGCTATCCGGTCCCTATCGGATCTATCCTATAATGTGTCTGCTCTGTAAGATCTATGTTCAATATTAGATAGCTGCAGATGTATCTTGTAAGTGATAGGTCATGAAACAAGCAAGCACAGCATGACTGTAGAAGCATGTAAGTACGGATTGTCCAAGAACTCATCCGACTCTGCCAATAAATCAAAACATGAGACACCCCCCCTCTCCCCAAACATCCCCATCAAAATGAAGATCAAGCATTTGAAAACCCCTATCCGCCCCCCCACCCACACCAACCCCCCAATCAGGTTGTGATGTCATACCCACTGAAATAACAAAATACAGTGAGAGCATTTGGGAATTATCCCTATGGGGAAATGCGCTCACTGAGCATACTTCCCTGCCCAAAAGCTGAGTGGCTGAGACATACAAAAGAAAGAGACACGCTGCATGTGTCATTGATATACATGTGTACTCACAACCTAGTAGAGTAGGTATATCCCTGGGCTTCCAGTGGCCTCCGACCAACCGCCAAAAGTACCTCAGCTATTTTTAGGACACAATTAGTCATTGTCACTTAGCTGGTGATCTGCAGGTGAGCGAGTCGATGTTCGTGGAGAGTGTTGTGCCTTGCAGATTTGTTTGGAGAATTTCAAGGCAGCCTTGGCATCAGTGAAGAAGTGCATCTTCTCCTCGTATAAAATTCAAAGCATAGCCAGATAGAGAAGGGCATATGTCACATCAGACTGCTGAAGTAGTCTCTTGGTGGGCAGGAATTCCCATTGTGCCGTCGATAATGTGCTGGTGAGATCCAGGAAGAAGGAGATATTGTTTTCTTGGTGCTGTATAGACCCCGCTCTTGGGCCTATTTGAGGATGATATCACGGTCCCGATAATTTAACAGACAGGCCACAATAGGCCAGGCAGGAGCACCCGGTGACGGCCTGGGTCCAAGTGAGCGGTGGGCTATCTCGACAATAAAAACTGCTGATAGGTCAGCACCGAAGAGCTCACGGAGTAGGAACTCCATGAAGTCCTCCATCTTCGTGATGGCAGTGGACTCAGGGATCCCCGTGATATGGAGGTTGCGTCATATGTCCCATGCAGGTCCAGTGTTGTTTTCCCTATGCTAGCATGAGTAAGTTGCAGACTGTCCTCTGCTTTGCGCACATTACTATAGAAACATCTTTTGCTTTGTGCCACACTGTACTTTCACACAGAACTTGATGTTGTTTTTGCGTTCTGTTCTTTGCTGGGATTTAATCTGAAGACTGTACACAAGGTCAAACAACAATGCCCCTTGGTATTCTGTTCTGGGCAGGCCCTAGCACCTAGACAAAACACACAAATGCAGCTGTTGTTTGAGAACACGTACTTTTGTCATATAGGTATGGACAGATAGGTAATAACGCACTTGGAGAGGGATCTTTCCAGGGAAGAGATTGTGACAGCACCTGAGATGAAGAACCTTTTTTTTTTTAACAAAAACTTTATTGCATACCAATTAAAAGCTTACAATACAGATTCAACAGCACAAGTAGGTCGTCATTACAGATTAGCGAGCATGTCAATACGGAGAGGCAACTAAAACAGCAGCACCCTCCCCAGCCATCAGGCATCGTTGCAGTTTAGGACATTGATATGCAAGACCCCTCCCAGCTATCCTCTCTCCTCCCAAACCTTGGATGTATGTGCACCCCCGCAGCCTACTCAAGCCCGGCCATTGTATCATCAGCTCTGTTTCAGAGATGCGTGGTTAAGGGCGCCCAGATGTTTGATGATCTGGAACTCACTGGCATGAGATCCCAATATGTGTTGAGTTGTTCTTGACAGTGGGCAGCGTCCGCCAGCCATGCAGCGCATGTGGGTGCAGGCTTCAGGCCCCAATGTATTGTGACCCTGCGCTGTGCCAGTAAAGGTAGCATCGCCACCAGCCGGTGGTATGCAGCGGGTGTCTCCTCGACATATCCCAGCAGACATGTCACAGGGTGCAGTGACAGGTGGGCCTCCGTGATGCAGCTAACTGTGTCACATACCTTTCCCCAGAATTCCACCACCCTCGGGCACTCCCAGGCCAAGTGAAGAAACGTGGCACCCTCTGCTGAGCAGCGGCTGCAGTTCGAGGTGTCCCGCAGCCCCATTTTGTGTAACGGTAGTGGTGTGCAGTAAATTTTGTGGAGATATTTAAAGTTGATCAATTGCAGCCTATAATTGGGGGATAGGCGCTCCATTTGCACGCAACAGGGCATCCATCTGTCGTCTAGGAACTCGCCTCCCAGCTCTCGCTCCCACTCCTCCCTCGTCAGGGACATGTCCAATTGAGATGATTTCATTGTGATCGTGCATAGCCTAGTGACAAGTTTCTGCGGGGATACAGTGACATACAGGTGCTCCAGCGCCACAAGGGTCGGGGGGGCTCAGGGAAAGTGTCATAAGTTGCCCGGCAGGTTGCTCGCAATTGATAATATAGCAGCGTATCTAGCGTTGATGTGTCCCTCACTGAAGGGTTAGACAGTGATCCCAGGAACCATCCTTCAGGGAACAGATCTGCAAAGGTTTTTACTCCCAGCTCAGCAGCCCTTCTTGCCGACCCCTTGTTTTGTAACAGGGGGAACAGTGGATTTTCGGAGAGTCGGGCCGACGGGGCATGCAAAGCCGGGACTCCAGCCCGGCGCCATAGTCCGTCCCACACCCACTGCATACATTCTACAGGGTCTATTCCACCTTGAGGCACTTTGTATTTACAAAACAGGGCCGTCGTCATTGGCCATGGCGCTGCCCGGTCCCGCTCCACCGCCACAGGGGGCTGAAAGGGAGTGGGGTATAACCAATGATGCAAGAAACTCGACTGTGCACTTGAAGCATATATTTGGAGGTCCGGTGCCCCAAACCCACCACCTTTCAGCATCAGCACCTCATACTTTACTCTAGGTTGTTGCCCTGCTCAAGTAAGAGTTATTAAATTAGATCTAAGCCTTTTAAAGAAATGTGCCGCAAGGGGCATCGGAATGTTTGCAAATAGGTATAGAAACTAGGGCTGGACCACCACCTTCGCTATTGCGATGCGTACGGTGAGGGACAGCGGCAGCCTAGTCCAGATTGGCATGCGCGACTCGAGCCATTCTATAGCACACCTATACTTAGCCTTCCAAAGCTCATCTACATCTCGGCTTAGCCATATTCCAAGATATTTGACTGGCTCGGTGGCCCATTTGAATAGGTATTCTGTGGGACAAGGGATGGTTACGTCAGTTAGTGGGAAGAGTACCGACTTTCCCCAGTTAATCTGGACGCCGGAGACTCAGCCAAAGCGTATCACCTCACGCATCAGAGGTGCCAGATTAATGTTTGAGTCGCGAACATAGAGGGTGATATTATCTGCATACATTGACATCACCAGTTCCCTGGTGGTGAACCCAATTCCCCACTCTGCATGGTGTTGCCGTAGCCTTGCGGCTAGGGGCTCCATGGCAATAGCAAACAAAAGAGGAGACAAGAGGCAGCCCTGCCTGGTCCCGCGAGTTATTTCAAAACGTTCGGATATTTGTCCATTTAAGCGCACTCGAGCCACTGGCCTGGAGTATAGAAACTGGACTTTCTGTATGAAATTTGTACTGCACCCCAGTCTCGCCATCAGTGGGAAGAGAAACCATCACTCCAGCGTATCAAATGCCTTTGTGGCATCAAGGAGAGCCGCCACCACCGGCACAGAGGGGTGGATGTGGTGTATGACCATAAAGATGGTGCGCAAGTGGCGAGACGACCCGCTCCCATGTATAAAGCCGGACTGGTCCGGGCGTGCAATCAAGGGCATGAGAGGCAGCAGGCGGTTTGCAAATATTTTTGCGTACATTTTGGCATCAATATTGATTAAAGAGAGGGGGCGGTAGGAGTCGCACGTCTCTGGCTGTTTGTCTGGATTGAGAATTGTGAATATGAGGGCTTCTCGCAAGGACGGAGGAAGCTGCCCCACCGACAACGACTCGTGATACATCTCAATGAGGTGCGGTATTAGCAGGTCTGCATACTCCTTGTAGAAGGTGGGCATGAGCCCGTCAGAGCCAGGAGCCTTACCAGCCGGCAGGCCAGCAATGAACTGCACTATCTCCTCCGGGGTTATTGGAGCGTCTAGGTAGTCCCTGTTGCCTATCCCCAGCCAGAGCAGCTCTATGGTGTCTAGGTACTCTTACAATGCCGATCGGTCTGAAGTTGCATTTGCAGTGTACAGTTTGGCATAAAAGGAAGACATACCTCTGGTAGTGCGGCCGGGGAGGAGATCAATTGATCGTTACAGTCTTTCAGTTCTGCCACATAGGCCGAGGCATGTGGTTTGCGCAGTAGTCTTGCCAAGGTCTTACTTGGCCTATATCCCTCATCATAGCGCCTCACCGCTGCCTCTCTCCCTAAATATTTCACCTCGCTTTCTGCTTCATCATTGTATTCCGATATCTTTCCCTAATGTCTGCAAGCGCGGTCCGACTGGGGTCAGCGACCTGTGCGAGCTCCAGTCTGCCGATCTCCACCTCCAATGTGCTCAGGGTTCCCCGTATTGCCTTCAGCACTCCCGCCTGTTTCGCTATGCATTCCCTGCGCAGCACAAACTTAAAGGCTTCCCATAATGTGGATGGCGATTTCACTGTGCACACTATGTTCGCGAAGTAAGCTATGTGGCAGCACGTATTTCCTCCTGAAATGCATTGTCACGCAGGGCATGTGGGGGGAGCCAACAGGAGAACACCCGCAGGGCAGTCTGTGGTAATGTCAGCACCAGGCGCAACGGGGCATGGTCCGAGAGCGTACAAGGAAGGTGTTCCACCATCGCAGTCCAAGTGGTCACATACCTGGTCGCCAACCAAAAATCAATACATGACCAAGAGCCATGGTATGTAGAGTGGCATGTACCACTTCTCTGTGTCCTGTGTGTGTGCCTCCAGATATCGATCAGTGCATCATCTGCACCTATGGTTCTAAGGGTGTCCGCTGCCTGTGGGTGATGCTGTTTGGCCCTTGAATGGCCCAGCCGGGAGTTTAATGCAACGTTGAAATCTCCACCCCACACCACTGCCCCAGGGCCCAAACCTGCCACCAGTCTCCAAATGCACGTGAAGAAACCCAGGTCATCTTGGTTAGGCCCATACACCGTCACCAGTTTTATGGTTTGCTGGAATAGTTTCCCTGCTATGATGACATTTCTCCCTTCCTTGTGTATGAGTGCATGAGTAGTATTCCATGGTAGTCCCCTCTTGAGCAGGACAGCAAACCCCTTCCGTAGCTAGAATATACAGATGAGTAAGCTTCGCCACACCAGCGGGCCGAGAGTCTGGCCTCAGTGGCCTCTGTCAGGTGTGTCTCTTGCAGGAAGCACACATCCACTCCCTGTCTAGCGAGGTAGGCATGCACCAGCCTGGATTTCCAGTGGTCATTCGGACCTCGGACATTCCAAGTCATGCAGGTTATTTTAGCCATACCGGCCGGTGCATATCATGGACATGTTATAATGTGGGGGTAGTCCCTGACACTGCACTGATGGGGGGGCGGGTGCGCCAGCATGCGTTGCGTATGTTGCAAATGTCATTCTAAGTACAGTTTCGATCTGTCTGACCTATCATCTTTGCCCTTTCCCTGAGAACTAACCCCAACCTCCCGCACTTCACCCGCAAACAGTGCCCCAATGAAAAGGAGCCCCAAACTCACTGAACTCCCAATCCCTCTCCACCCACCCACACCAACCCCCAATTCGGTTGTGACAATCTGCCCATCCCCTCCCCATTCCCCAACTCAGTAGGTCCATCTAAGAGTACTTAGGGAATTATCCCGTGGGGGCACGGGCACTTCCGGTGGTCTCCCCTGTCGTCACGGACAGGGTGGCCAAGCCATGTCCATTGCTGCAGCCCTTGACTGCGCTCTAGGATAAGTAGCACTTCGCCCCCGATGGAGGGTGTCACATTTCAGCAGGCACATGTTAGTTCTCGTATCAGTTCTTTCCTGGTCCAGTTCAGCAGCATTGCATGGTGTTGATGCATTAATCATTATCGCTGGCGTTGTCTTCTTCTTGGCAGTCAGGGGTTCTGGAGGGTGCTCACCGTTCTTTTTCCAGTTTCTTGGCGAACGTCAGTGCGGCTTTCAGATCCGTGAAGAACTGCATCTTATCTCCTCTTTTAATGCGTAGCTTGGCTGGGAAAATCAGGGTGTACGGCACCTCTTGTTTTTGGAGGATTCTCTTAGCTGGGAGGAATTCTCGACATGCAGGCTGGACAGCCAGCATAAAGTCTGGGAAAAAGGAGAGAACATTCCCTTGGTGTCTCACCTCTCCCATTTCTTGTGCAGAGCGCAGAACAGCGTCCCGGTCTCGATAGTTTAACAGTTTAGCCACTATTGGATGTGCCGGTGCCCCCGGCGGCAGTCTGGGCCCCACTGATCTATGCGCACACTACACAATAAAAACCGAGGAAAGAACGTTCCCAAAGAGTTCACGCAGCAGTGTCTCTACATAGTCTTCCATCCGCCATGATTCGGAGATTGTTCCTCCTGGAACGCGATTCTATGTCCTCATTCTTAACTTTGATCAATTCCAGCACCTTGCCCATCTTGAGCTGTCTGTCCTCTGCCAAGGCATCTTCATTGTCTGAAACCCTGGCCTCCAGCAGCCCAATTTCAGCATCATGAGTGTCCACTCTAGTCTTAACTTGATCTAGGGGGGCAGATAGCTGGTCTAGCTTAGAGTCAATTGTATTTAGGCTAGTTTTAACCTCCAGAAGTATGGAGCGAAGATCATCGTCCCGGGAGGCAGCGTTTTCTGTTTGCGTGGCATGCTCTCCCCCCTCAGGGGGGCTTCCTCTTGCCTGGTTTGCCGCCTGCTCTCAAAGAAGAGCTTGGATTGCTTGGTGTCCGCTTTCCCCATGGTAGACACAACAGCCTCACTTGGTCTGCGCTATAGAATCTTGTGCGCTTTGCGATTCACCTCCTTCACGCCTGTTTTGTGAGGTTTATAGGAACCAGGTTGTAATAGTATGGGCAGTAGCGGCGTAAATGCTTCACCACTCTCCAGTTCAGCGCATGTGGGGGAGGAAGGGGGGATTTCAGCACTCTAGTTCCCCCATGCAGTCTCTTTCCTCCAGGCTTCACCACTGCTATGTGCTAGTTGTTGTCCTTTCCCACTTTTCCTTCTTTTGAGGCCATTCTCCAGAGTATCTTCTCTCTGCTGCCATCTCAATTCAGGGCCCGCGCTGCCACGCGACCCTCAATCCGGCCTGATCTCTGCAGTGCAGCCTTTCCTCCAAGCCTCCTCAAGCGGGGCTGCCCCCGGGGAGGGGAGAGCGAGGATTTAAACGGGAGGGCTGCCGCCGCCACAGAGGCCCATCGGGTCAGAGGGGAAGGCGCCAGCTGCTCCTCCAGTGGGCACGGCAATTGCTCCAGCACGCGCCGGCCCCCAACCCGGTCTCAACACGGCTAAGGCCGCCTCCGCAGCGCACCCTCTCAGCAACACCCCCACCCTCCCCCGGTGTCCCCGACCCGCTCACCTGTGGGTCTGAGTATGCATCCTCTGCGACCTGGTAGTCTGCAAGTTATAAGGCGGCAGCTTTTCAACTCGACAGCCGTGGTCTGGCCTCACTTCCGTAAATGCGGTCTCCTGCCTCTGTGTACCGACCAGCCAGGTGAGCCTTCGTTGCTAATGCCGTATCACCTGCGGGCCGCCCGCCCGGGCCACTGCAGCACCGATTGGGCACCCTGACCTAGGTACCTCGGCACCGTGTGTCCCCGCCACCTGGTCTCCTGCAGGTTTCTCACGGCAGATATGTTTGTGGCTTCTTCCTGGCAGTTTGCTGCCAACAAAACCAATAATCCATGCCCCCATAGTGCGAGGGTCAGGTACAGATGCGCGGAACCTGCTCAGTCTCCCGCAGTCCACAGGATTTTAGCAGACTGTTAGGCTTGGCCGGAAGAGCCCACTTAGAGTGCAGCCATCTTGCAGCCGGCGAAGCCACGCCCCCTGAGATGCAGAACTTTCATCTGTGTTTGCTAAGGTACGGGGTGTGCTGCTAACATCCATTGATCCTCAGATATGTAATCATTTTGCTTCTGTAGAAGGGGAGGGAGGTTAGGCTACCCTGTCTTATAGAATGACAGCTCCTTTTATGATTTAAGGACTACTTACTATGCTGACCGTATTTGTGTTAGGCATTTTCTTACCCATTGTGTACTGCATACTAGAGCACAATAGTTAAAATAAACACGTTAAACTTTCCCTGTGTCTCTGTCAGAACTTATTGTGGACTAGTACGAGTGTGAGAGCGAAAGGGTGTGTCCTGCAACTGCGATTCCTGAGACGGTTTGGAGTGTTGTGTTCGGGGTGTCTAATCACTTGTTTCTCTGTGAGTGAGTAGGAGAGCAAGTGAGACACTATAGCTAGTCGGTCCCGGGCTCACAGGTACTCAGGTGGCAGGAAGACTCAGTCCCTGCCTACCAAGGTTCTATGATCCCAAGCATAGTTCTGTAACTCCGCAGAATCCCTGCAACAGTTATTTCTCCTGTACCGGGGATCAAAGTCCTCTTTCTTGGCCTTGATGATCTCTAGCACCTTGTCTGTCCGCAGCGGGGGTTGTCTGTCTTCAGCAAATACATCATCCACATCCGAGACCATTGTTTTTAGGTGGTCTATTCTGGTGTCATGTTTATCCACTCGTTGTTTCACCTGATCTATCCTAGCAGTAAGGAGATCTAAATTAGAGTCATTGGCCTTCAGACTGGATTTAACATCAAGTAGGATTATGTGTATATTGTCCTCTTGCATAGTGGGCTCCACCTGCTGTGAGGTGTGATTCTCAGGATCCTGAAAGTGTTTGCCTTGCCGGATGTAGCGACGGCTCTCAAATGAGAGTTTGGATTGTTTGGCGTCTTGCTTCCCCATTTTTATTTGTAGGCTGTGGTGCAAGGAAGAGCCCGTTTGAATGGTGGGTTGTGTAGGGAACATTAGTGCTAGCTTCGCACCTCTCCTTGCATGAAATTCTCGATGTCAGGCGAACACCTCTCACAAAGAGTCAAGAATGAGGCCTACCTCACCCTGAGCCCAAAGCACAGCGGGGAGCATGAGCAGGCGCAGCACTTGCCACAACCAGCAGCAGGCGCACAACCATGAAGTAGCGTAGGGTATGGGCCTGTTATCTTGATTGCAAACACTCCTATTGTACAGGCTGTTTTCAACTGTGACAAAGACCCCCCAGCAGTCAGCACACAGCAGCAGTAGCCCCACAGGGAAAGTCCCTGGCGGCCATTCAGGACAGTCCGAAGCGGGACTTGTAGTAGCTGCTGAGGCAGTGATCAGACCAGAACGTGTGAGCACGTCTCCTATGATTGCCACTAAGGTTCTCAACAATGACGGGGTTTCAGGGCCCCTTCCCACTGCCAGGCTGCATTTGGGCAAGGGCCAGGTTGGCCGGTACGCCCCCCAGGGCCTCAGTTATGGTCCCCGACCAACAGCTTGGCCGCCAGACTCGCGGTCACTCTTCCTGATGGGGGCATTGCCCGGGCCAGTCACAGGCTCATGGCGCCCAGCCACCCATGCGATCCCCCTGCAGCTCCCAATGGGCAAAGAGCAGGCAAGGACCTGTCTAGGGCATGGGTGTCTAGAGGAGGCCCAGCAATGGTCCAGGAGCCAGCCGCATGCCACAGCGAAGCCCTCACTCCGCAACACCGCAGTCTCTGCCTGCGGCTCACATGTGGCTGTCGCAGCATGGTTCGGCCCTCCAGGCCTCTGCCCAGTCCTAGGCATGGAGCAGAGCAGGCTTGACAGCAGAGACAGTCCCACAACTGTCAATGTTTGCTCCACAGACCAGCCCGACGCTCCTCCAGTGTGGAGCGACCGAGATAGGCAGCAGTTCCAAGGCAGCCCAGCGGCCTGGCTCGTGTCTTTTCCCCTGCTGCCCCGATGTCCGACGTAGGCCTCAGCAGGCCCTGGAGTGGCAGCCGAGGCGAAAGGCTAAACAAGGGTAGGTAGCCCCATCACAGGTAGCACTGAGTTGCAGCAGGTCGGTATGCAGCTGTTGTGATGTCAGCAGGTAAGCTGCGCCCCTCATTATGCTCTGATTGTGAGAGATATGTACTCAGCCGGCAGAGCTCACTCAAGATGCGGCCAAAAGTATATGTAGACCAAAAATTGTGAGTGCACATAAGATGAAAGAAAATGTGTAGCTTCTAAACACTATATTAGAAGGCAAAATAGAAAGGAGCTTAGATAAGAACATTAACTAAAAATAGAGTGAACAGGAAAGAAGAAAGAGGAATAGGCATACTGAAAATATAATCATTTTATCAAGCCAGTATGAATGAATGTCTTTGAAATTAGATGTGGGTGTTTGCTTATAGTATGTATTTTAATAGTATGTAATTTCCACCCACTCATACAGACAGGCAGGCACTTACGCACTCAGTTACACTCCCACAAAAACACTCCCGTACCCACCACTCATATAGCCACTCACAGACCCATTTACTCACCGATACATATACGTATTTAACTATTTACACAGTCATACAGGCACTGGCACACCCACTCACACAACTGTACAGCCTTTCATGTACCCAGTACTCAGACAGTCAGTTACACATGCACTCACAAACCTTTACACCAGGTACACACCCAGTGACCCACCGATACAGCTACTCACATATCTATTTACAAAACCATACGGCCATTCACACACCCAGTGAGAGAGCAACAGAGACACTTACACATACATTCACCCACCCACACAGTATTTATATATCCACCACTAACAGAGACACTTGCACGTACAGTTACAGAGCCACACACTTACTAACACAGCCAGTTAGTAATCCATACAGCTACTTCCGTATCCATTTGAATACCCATACAGTCACCAAGACACCCAGTCACATACTGAGACACACAGTTTTTCTTAGGAATCTGAAGAGTTTACCACTGCTAGATAGTGGTAAAGTGTATGTGCTTCTCCACTAAACATGGTTTGATTGAGGTAACCTTAATTAGGATATTTAATTTACCTGCAAGTGTCTAGTAGAGTGCACTACCCATGCTTAGGGCCTGTAAATTAAATAGTAGATGTTGGCCTGCAGAACTAATTATGTCATGCATACAAGTAGCCCTTTAAATTTGTCTGAGCCATAGCACTGCTGAGACTGTGTGTGCAGTTTTACTGCCATGCCGATTTGGCATATAAAACCCCTTGCCGAGCCTTAAACTATCCTTTTATTACACAGAAGTCACCTCTAAAGTAGGTCTTGGGTAACCCAAAGGGCAGGGTGCTCTTTAGTTAAAAGGTAACACATGCGCTTTTAAATTTCAGTCACTTACAGATCCATATACCCAGTGATACACCTATCACCCACCTATACAGCCACTCACATACCTGTTTCGAAAACCATACAGCCACTTATATGGCGACTTATACACTGATGCACCTATTGACATATTCACTTACACACCCATACACTCACTTGTACATTCATTTTCATTTTAGTATTGTAGATGGAATTGGAAAATATTTGCTAGAATGCTCTTTAACACTTTATAGGTTTATTCACCTTCAAGAATATTAAAGTACTCATGTATATTATTTTATTTTACTTATGTAGGGTATGTGACATATACACATACAGAAACTCTTAAACAGAGAACTGAACATAAACTTCACTTCACTTCAGAAAGCTTTATTTCGACATTGATGTCATAAAAGCACGTACAACAGGACATTCATAATTTAACAAATGGTTAGCTCTTTCTTTGACCAGATGAAATGGTTGTAAAAAGTACTGTTGTTTTGTAATAAGGTTTATCTCACTGTTTTATCCTCTTTTCTTTTTTTTTTCGAACACAACGAGGAAGAAGGAACTGACTTCAGATTGTGAAAAAATGAAAGTTCAATGGGGACTAAAGAAATAATAAAGCCTGTGGTTCTTCGCTCTCTCAAGGTATGCAGCAACAAACGACATCTTTTACAACCATGCGCATCTGGCATTTGCCACAGTGAGTGACCATCTCAGATAAATTGTCACAGACAGCTGGAACAGTTATGAAAGGCTGTTACAACCGTTCTCCTAAGGCTACTGCAGATAATGTTTGTTGTCCTGCTGCACCTATCTTCTCCCGCATCATGCGATGGTACATGCATTTATGTTTAGTTTTGATCTGCTTCCTTGTGGAACTTGTCTGAAGGGAATATTTCTTTACAGTGTGTCTCGATAATTGCTTGCTGCAGATATTACACTAGATAAACTTGGTACTAACCTTTTTCTCACATGAAGGAATACTAAATTGTTTTCAAACATTACTCCTTTTTTTGCAGGTGGCATCTCTACCTCACCATCCAGTACAGGGTCAGGTTGTCCTTGCTGGTCTAAATACAGCATCTATCTGAAGTATATCTGCACAAAAGTGTATTTGTAAATAATTTAATGTTATGTTATATTTATTTGTTTATTGTTTGATTTAAATTGTATAAGGTTACCATCTTAGATAATAATTGCAGTAAGCTGGTACTGTTATCATTTAAAGATTCCCCCAAGGTTACTACAGATGGTCAGTGTGCTTCTCCTTCGCTTGCCTTCTCCCACATCAAGAAATTGAATGCTCTTTCATGGATGACTTTTACATGCTTTCACATGTAACATGTACCATAAGAATACTTTTTAACAATCTCTCTTGATAATTGCTTGCCTCAGATGTTACACTGCACAAACCTAGCAAATACGCAACTCTATCTTTAAGTTCTCCTAGTGTCTTGAAATTGTTGCCTTTAATGTTGCAGTCATCCCATGGATATTCTGCACAACTGAAGGTTAGAAACCAAGTTGGTGTTCCTAACTTTTGCAACATACAGTTGAGTGCACTATGACGATGATACCTGTACTCATTGGTACCACATTGGCATTCCATCATATTTATCAAATTTGGGGATGTAAAATAAGCAGAGAGCAGCACTGCAAGTGCATGGGCGGAGTCCTAGAGTAGCTAATCAGAAGTTAAGGTTCGGGTATGTTTGTGCATTTGTAAATAGTGAAATAAGTTATGTTATGTTTATTTGTTAATTGTTTGGTTTAAATTGGATTGTAATGTGTTTATAAAATGTACTTGTAAAGTTATAAATATTTCTATTACTAATTTAACTTATGGGTCACAAACACACCGATACAGGTACTCATACATGAACTCACACACCTATAGAATCATTTATATAGGTACTGACACACCCACACATACACTCACACACCCACTCAAAATCCCATACAGTTAGTCACACGCCCATTTACACATGCAAATACCTACTTCCACACTCATAGTGTGCAGTTTTGGATTGTTTTTACCCCACTATTCATTGATATTCCTTCAACAGTACATTATTTATGGTCTATGAGTATAGAACCTGAGAACAATAAAAAAGGAAAAATGCAGCCACAGAAGACACATCATCCGGAGACCCTTTAATGAAATTAAATGCTTCCCATTGGAACTTGTCTCATGTGAATGAATACTTCTTGGCAGTGCCCCTGGATAACTGCTTGTCGAAAATACTGCATTGCACATATTTAGCTATAACTTTCCTTTCCCCTGAAGGAATTGTAAAATGGTTCCAGACATCACTTTGTTTTCTTGGAGGTGGTATGCCTTCATCCTCATCCGCAACAGGATCTGGATGTTCCTCCTGGTCAGAAGATGAAGCTTCAGCATTTGTATGGAAGCAGAGCACCACAGGTCTCAGTCCTCTTTCTACAGAGTTCACTGGAGAAATAACAGTTTTTGGGTGTGGTTTTACATGTACATGGGTGGGGTCCTAATGTACCCAAACAAAAGGCAAGGTTTGGGTGTGTCTTCGAGCGAATTCAGTCTGCATTTTCGCAGATTCGTGAAACTCGTAAAATTTGTAATTTTCTTGAAAATCAGATCTGGGGGGCATATATACTTGTAGATATGTTCACACGGATGTCATTACTAAAAATAGAGGGAGGGACATATGTGAAATAATCTTTAACATTTTTGGTGAATCCGTGGATCCGATTTCGCTGATTCATTCCGATCACATGATTGAAATTAAAAAGCAAGGATTACTTGTGGTCCAGGCTTTGTTTTCGGCCCGTGGATGTACCGCAGAACTAAAAATTAATTAAGTAAATGTTGTATAATTACTTTTACAAAAGCATTATATATTTTACATTAAGTATGTATGTAATTTTTCCCTTTAAAAACACATATCAAGTATATTTCTAAAAAAAGTCTGCAGTTCAAAAGAAAATGCTATATTTAAAATCAAAATAAATTGTTGTATATTTAGGGGCCAATTCCGATTCGGGCCGGAAAACATACCGACCGACTCGGTACGGGAATTTAGTCCGACCGACTCGGACCGGCGCCGTACGACCCGGGTAGTACGATGAAATGCATGTGAAATCCGACAGACTCGGACGGAATACAAACGACCGACCGAGCCGGACGGAAACAAGCCATCCGGCCGGGAAATCACGCGAAACGAACCGACCGACACGCACTCGGATTGAACCCGAACGAAACGTACCCGCGAACTCCGACCCACGTAGTACGATGCTGTGCGTGCAAAACACGACCGACTCGCCCGGAGCACAAGCCGTACGACCGACACGCATACAAAACCCAGCCAGAGCAACCCAATACTACGCGACCGACTCGTACGCCGCATATGAAACCTAGCTGACACACAGCGGGAACGAGTCGGACAAGATCGCACCAGACAACTGCAGCGTCCTACTCGGACACAAGAACGACTTCTACATGCACCAAAAACACCAAGGAAAAATTAGAAAAAAAGGGCCAAACAAGCAACCACAAAGCCAATAAATACAGGGAGGAAAAAAAAATGGAACAAGGACACACCTCCAACTCCACCTACATAAAGGCCACAAATCCCTACCATGAGCCCTAGCAAATTCCACTGACCTGCCAGACAGAACACCATCACACAGCAACCACAGACACACTCACAGCTCATACATCACACAAGCCACACACCATTAACACACCTACAAATAGCACCCTCACACACACCCAGCTAAACCTACACTCACACCCCCCCACTTGCACACACACACATCAATCACCACCACCACCCATCACCATGCCCCCAAAGAAGAACCATAAGTTCCTAGATTGTGAATTGGAAGTCCTGGTAGACGAGATCCTCAGGGTAGAGCCACAGTTGTTTGGTACATTGGTACAACAGACCCCCATGTAGCAGAAAACCAAGATGTGGGCGAAGATTGTCGACAGGGTCAATGCACAATCACCATGTTTGCGCACAAAGGAAGACATCCAGAACAGGTGGTATGATGTGCGCAGGAGGGTCAGGGACCTACTCAAAAAGGACTACCTCCTCAGCCAGCACACCGGCAGTGGCCCTCCTGCAAAACCAGTATACCTCAGGCCTTGGGAGGAGAAGGTGCGGGCCATCCTACTACCAGTGAGCGTATACGGACTAACAGACATCCCAGAGCCTGGTGAGTACACAACTAATATACACAATATGGTGTGACAACACACACACATCACAGTCAAGGGGATAGGCAAACCATGCACACTTAGCAAATACACAGCAACCAAAAGATATCCATCCCAAGATGTGAATGCTAGTCAGACAAACACAATACCTGCCATCTCATAGTGATATGTAACTGTGTCATGACATCTACAAACCTAACAACAAATACAGCAAGGCAGTGGCACAAATAGAACCAACAAACACTCCCAGATATTTACCCACCACTAGAACACCACCTCACAGGGAAGCTCACTGAAAGGAAGGAATTCTGTGTATGCTGGTCAAGTCAGTGTAGCCAATAGCATGATGGGAGTGGTAGTCACAGATATTGGTCACACCCACAATTGGCCCATCAACACCACTCTGAACCATGCTCACATCACAGGGAGTGGAAAACAACTGACAAGATGGCTGATACTGGCTACTGCTGTGGGGAGCACAAGGCCCTGCTGGGAACTGGGCACCAACAAACAACAGGACCACACTGTCAGCCATCTTGCCATTGCTGTCACACTCACACACACTGAAGTCCACTCAAAAGGAAGGAAGGATGGGCATGCTGGGAAGGGGGTGTAGGCAATAGCATGATGGGAGTGGTAGTCACAGATCAACATCTCACACCCACATGGCCCAGCAAGTTAGCACTGAAGCATGCACACCTCACAGGGAGACAAAAGCCACTTCAAAGATGTCTGACACTGGCCACAGCTGTGGGGAGCACAAGGCCCTGCTGAGAACTGGGCACCAACAAACAACAGGACCACACTGTCAGCCATCTTGCCATTGCTGTCACACTCACACACAGTGAAGTCCACTCAAAAGGAAGGAAATATGGGCATGCTGGGAAGGGGGGTGTAGGCATTAGCAGGATGGGAGTTGTAGGCACAGATATTGGTCACACCCACAATTGGCTCATCAACACCACTCTGAACCATGCTCACATCACAGGGAGTGGAAAACAACTGACAAGATGGCTGACACTGGGTACTGCTGTGGGGAGCACAAGGCCCTGCTGGGAACTGTGCACCAACCAACAGCAGGACACCACTGACTGACATCCTGAAAGACAACTTGCACTCCCTGCAATGGAAGCACGTTCCATGGTGGGATATCTGGCTGGGTGGGAAGGAGGACTCACAGCACTGACCATAGTTACAAGCACCTCCCCTCACACACCCCCTCAACACTAACTCCACATAACCCACCTGGGAGAATGTAATGCCTCACATCCTAACTGAAGATCCCACAAAGAACCACCACCCTGGGTTATGCTGTGTGAAGCACAGGGACACTCTTGGGACTTGTAGCCAAACAACTGCCAGGACAACACTCCCAGCCATCCTGTCAGCACAGGCACCCCACCCCACAGGGAAGCAGAGTCAAAAGGAAGGAAGGATGGGCATGCTGGGAAGGGGGTGGAGGCAATAGCATGATGGGAGTTGTAGGCACAGATATTGCTCACCCTCACAATTGGCCCATCAACACCACTCTCAACCATGCTCACATCACAGGGAGTGGAAAAGGACTCACAAGATGGCTGACACTGGGTACTGCTGGGGGAGCACAAGGCCCTGCTGGGAACTGTGCAACAACCAACAGCAGGACACCACTGACTGACATCCTGAAAGACAACTTGCACTCCCTGCAATAGAAGCACGTTCCATGGTGGGATATCTGGCTGGGTTGGAAGGAGGACTCACATCACTGACCATAGTTACAAGCACCTCCCCTCACACACCCCCTCAACACTAACTCCACATAACCCACCTGGGAGAATGCAATGCCTCACATCCTAACTGAAGATACCACAAAGAACCACCACCCTGGGTTATGCTGTGTGAAGCACAGGGACACTCTTGGGACTTGTAGCCAAACAACTGCCAGGACAAAACTCCCAGCCATCCTGTCAGCACATGCACCCCACCCCACAGGGAAGCAGAGTCAAAAGGAAGGAAGGATGGGCATGCTGGGAAGGGGGGGTGGAGGCAATAGCATGATGGGAGTTGTAGGTACAGATATTGCTCACCCTCACAATTGGCCCATCAACACCACTCTCAACCATGCTCACATCACAGGGAGTGGAAAAGGACTCACAAGATGGCTGACACTGGGTACTGCTGGGGGAGCACAAGGCCCTGCTGGGAACTGTGCAACAACCAACAGCAGGACACCACTGACTGACATCCTGAAAGACAACTTGCACTCCCTGCAATGGAAGCACGCTTCATGGTGGGATAACTGGGCTGGGGGGAGAAGGAGGCCTGGACGGCAACCAAATACCACCAATGCTGGTCATGCACACACCTCAACATTCACATTGACATGCCACAGGTTGGCAGGTCAATGTGCTACACCAATATCACTCTCTGACTGTCACAATTTAGGAGAATGCAATGTCCTGGCCCACATCCAGAGGTACAGTCACAACTGTCAGGTGTTTGAACAATTGATGCCAGTAGAAACATAACATACAATCTGTGTCTCTCCCCAAAACAGGTGATGATGGGGACACAGCAGCAGACGAGGAGGAGTCCCTGTCCCAGGCTCCGGGGAACACTGAGCTCACTGGTGTGGATCAGCCTCTGCACTCCTCGGATGGCGAAGAACCAGCTGGACCCTCCGGTGTGAGTCATCATGCAGCACCAGCAGGACCAACATCTGCACCCCCTGCACCCACCCCTCCAACAACTGCCAACACACAGGCCACCCCTGCCAACACGGACAGACCAAGGACCACAGATGACAACAGCGCAGGGACCCAGGCCCAAACTGGAGCTGGTGACAACGAGCCCAGGAACAACACCCAAGTGGGCCCACGGTCACCTGTGCGTGCCACCGCAGGTCCTGCACGTGTCGTCAGGGGTGGTGGGAGGGGTGGTAGACATAGGTCGCTCTTTGCAGAGGGGTCTGGACGGCATGATGACCCACAACTGGCACGCATCGCGGATGCGTACCAGACTAGCACCGGAGAGGTCAGCCAGGTAGTGGGGATCCTCAAGGACATACAACAGCAGCAGGCTGCCCATCATGCCCGCTTGGACTCCCACATGTCCCGTGTCGACACACACATGTCACATGTCGAGACACACATGTCACGTGTCGAGACACACATGTCTGGCATGGAGTCCAAGTGGGACACATTGGAACAACTGACAGCGGTGCATAGGGACATACTGACATGCCTCCGCCAGATCAGCACCAACATGGCCTCACCTCCCTGTGTGCCCACAACAACTGCTGCTGAAACAACTGCAAATGCCACAGGGAGGGAGGAGGACTCTGGCAGAGAGTCCCCTGCACCGGCTGCACCCGAGGGCCCCCCCCCAAGAAGAGGGGCCGTCCGAGGAGGCCAAACTGAGAGGCCGATGGCCATCTACATCCCCCAGGAAGCCAACACCTGTTCTGGAACTTTTCCTCTGTGTGCAAACTGCACGCCCTGTCGAAGCCAACCCAACTCTCCCACATGACATGGGGAGCTCTAGTTGGCCAAATTTATCAGATGACTGTGGACTTTACTCTGGACATTTCAGCTACCAAGACTTCCAATTCACATGGGAACTTTGGATTCCAATTTCTATGTAAAGCACCCACCATCCTGTGCACCATCCTCACACCTGTATGTAAATAAACTCACCAATACACCATATCTGCATCTGTTGTGATTCCAACGTGGTTTTTGTCATGTAGATGGTGATCTGCTAAATGACACTGTGCATGCTAACTGCTACAGCAAGTCCAACACCGTCATGTCAGTCATGGCGACGTGACACATATGAGGGAGACACACCACTAGGGCCACACAACACATACACACCAGGGCCATCAGACTCATCACCTATACTGATGTTGCAACGAAATACAGTGGAATGCACAGACACGCCACCTATTCACAGTCACTGTCAACTAGACTACAGGTGCAGTAAGCAAATGTCAGTCAGATGTGTGACTACAGACAACGCACATCCCAAAGTGAAGCACAGGTTTATTACACATTTGCAACATGTTGTTTCCACTACAAATGCAAGCTAATCCAACCTGGCTGTGGCCACAAAGTCAAAAAGTGCAGAAGATAGAAAGTCCAGGGGTGTGTGGCACATCACCTGTAGGGAAACGACTGCTTCCACCTTGGAAGTTGAATCATGGATTCGGGGATCCAAGTTGATCAGACAACTCCGGCAGCACCCTGTGAAGGACAGACATGACACACAGTCAAAACCACTGAAGAACAGCACAGAACGGCAATACTCATGTCTAATACATGTCACGAGATAACTACACAAAACCAAGTTAGCATGTCAACACTGTTGGGCAGTACAGTCCACCTGCAAGGACACATCGCTGCATGCATCCAGTCAAGTAGCACATGGCCACACTCAAACAGCACCAGAGCACCACAAACACATATCATGCAAACTCAAATCATTGACATTACAACCCTCTGGAGACTCACATTCAGCTGAAGAAGTTGGTGATGAGCTGTGTGCGGACATCACCATCATCATCATCATCATCTTCACTGGCATCGTGACCCAGGCCAGGATCTTCCACAGGTGGGGGACGTTGGTCATCGTCATCCAGGATGAGAGGCAACTACTTCCGCACTGCCAGGTTGTGTAGCATGCAGCAGATGATGACAATCTTGCACACCTTTGCTGGGGCATATGGGAGGGCCCCTCCTGTCTTGTCCAGGCAGCGGAAGCGGCTCTTCAGGAGACCAAAGGTCCGCTCAATCACCCTCCTCGTCCGACCATGTGCCTCATTGTAGCACATCTGGGCTGGTGTCACAGGGTTCCTGAGGGGTGTCAGCAACCACGGCATGTTGGGGTATCCCGAGTCACCTACAGACAGACAATTGCACATTAGCCGATTTGAAAATGTGTGCGGAAAACAACATAGCAGAACACACACAATGGTACAAAGTCAGTACACACCAACAAGCCAGGCACGCTGGTTCTGCATCTGTGACATCATCCTCGGGATGCGACTACTCCTCATCACGTAGGCATCGTGTGCCGAACCGGGGAAACGGGCACACACATGTGAGATGGTCATATCTGCAAGACATACCACCAGAGCATTGATCGAATGGTAATGTTTACGGTTCCGGTATGCCTGCTCATGTGCCTGTGGTGGTATCAAAGCCACATGAGTCCCATCAATGGAGCCAATTACATGTGGCATCCTCCCCAGGGCATAGAAGTCACTCTTGACGTCAGTGAGTCGTTGACGTGTTGGGAAATAGATGTACTGGTTCAGGTATCTCAACATTGCCCCCAAAACATCGCGTAGCACACGGCTGAACATAGTCTGTGACATCCCACCAGTAGTTGCCACAGTGTGTTGAAAGGTACCGGTGGCAAAGAAGTGTAGGGCTGCCATCCCCTTCACCTTGGGGGTCAGCGCTGTAGGATACGGCCGGCCAGGCTGCAAATGTGGGTCCAACCGCACTGCCAAATCCTCAATCAGCTGCCTGGTGAAGCGGTACCGTCGGATGCTGTCACGTTCCACCATCGTTGCCAGGTCTGGGAATGGTCGATGGACAGTAGGAGCCCTGCAGTGCATAGGTGAAGAAAGCAAGATTGTCAGTCACTCCACCTATGTGCCGTTCACCATACTCAATTTCACATGATACATAATTAACAAACACAAGTACTTGATGTGTGTGTCGTTCCGTTTGGACATATATGGCACCTACATGGACATCATCTAACATCTCTGTTCAACA
The DNA here is from genome assembly GCA_963921515.1 of Calotriton arnoldi. NCBI lineage: Eukaryota > Metazoa > Chordata > Amphibia > Caudata > Salamandridae > Calotriton > Calotriton arnoldi. The sequence continues at coordinate 665,211 of CAWUFW010000597.1, read as the reverse complement.
AGTGTTGACAACAGGTTCCAGGGTGTGCTATGGGACACCATTAGGCTGTGTCACAGTACCCATTAACTGCTCTCACGTTCCACACACATACCACAGTGACATGTCTGGACAGATGCTCCACAGGCATCACAGCTCATTGACAGGTAGATTCCCAGGGACCCTGTCTTGCCACATGGACACTGGCATGACATGGCGTATCATGTACACGTCAGAAAAACAAACATGACACCCACAGGTAGTGGCCCCTGTAGCCTCTGCAGGACAGACATGGACGTCTGTGACACACACACACACACACACACACCATCAAAGTTCATGCACAAACCACGTGGATGTGGAGACTGTCTCCCATTGTGCACATGGAGTCAGAGACATGTGATACACAACATGCACACAGACTGTGGAGGCACATCACTATTGTTGGAATGGGCCACCCTGTGACGTACATGCCTTCCCACATGTGAGCCTGGGGGTATGTGACATGTCATACACATACACAACCTGGAAACGTGACCATGACACATGCTCCGAAATGAAAAGTTGCACACCACAGTGGTCAGGTGCACAACACACAAAGGACCCTGTCCCCATGAACACGTGCACAGCCTGGGTGTGTCTGCCCCCAAGTGCCACCCCAAAATCCACATGTTCACCCCCATACACAGATAAGGTTATGCTGCCACACATGCCTTATATACAGTGTGGACTGGGTGTGGTGTTGTAGGTGTGCCCCTGAGTCCCTGGAAAGTAATGTGGCTGGCATAGGTTCACCAGTGACCAGCATGGTGACATATGCATGTGACCTGTCCAGGGACGCGTTGCAGAGCAATGGACCGATCGGTGTGCCCGGCCGGCCCATTGCATTGTATGTGAGCGGGTACGCGTTGTATGCCTGGTACGCGTAGCACAGCAATGGACCGATCGGTGTGCCCGGCCGGCCCATTGCATTGTATGTGAGCGGGCACGTTGCAGAGCAATGGACCGATCGGTGTGCCCGGCCGGCCCATTGCATTGTATGTGAGCGGGTACGCGTTGTATGCCTGGTATGCGTTGTAGAGCAATGGACCGATCGGTGTGCCCGGCCGGCCCATTGCATTATATGTGAGCGGGTACACGTTGTATGCCTGGTACGCGTTGTAGAGCAATGGACCGATCGGTGTGCCCGGTCGGCCCATTGCATTGTATGTGAGCGGGTACGCGATGTATGCCTGGTACGCGTTGTACAGCAATGGACCGATCGGTGTGCCCGGCCGGCCCATTGCATTGAATGTGAGCGGGTACGCGTTGTAGAGCAATGGACCAATCGGTGTGCCCGGCCGGCCCATTGCATTGTATGTGAGCGGGTACGCGTTGTATGCCTGGTACGCGTTGTACAGCAATGGACAGAACGGTGCGCACACATTGGCTGGGGCCTGGCATGGCAACGGACGCATTTTCGAAGCTCCAACGAGTCTGATGCAGTGAATTCAGTTGGACAGCCACAACAATGTTGCAAAATCATGGGTGTTATGAAGTTGAAGATTTGAAGGATGCTGTGGGCGTGTATTAGTGCTGCTATTCCATGTATTGGTCAAATTCAGAAGATGCAAACGACTTGGACCTATCACTTTGGACACATGGGACAGTATCTGCCTCTGCAGCACACATATAATGCTGGCTGTTCCCCTGAGAGCTCACTTGCCTGCACTACATGCTCCAGGACGACATCTGCCACGAAGACTGCTGCTGTTTATGCATCCTCTGGCTCCTGCAATGGCACGTACTGTGGAGAGAGCTCCAGCCTTCAGCCTTGAGGAGAACCAGGCCCTGCTGGACAGCCTCCTTCCACAATACAGCAAGCTGTATGGGAAACCAGGGGAGCAGGTGAGTGTGCTGTCCACTGCCTCACTAATTGTGCATGTTGTCTGACTAGCAGGGCTTTCAGTGTGCACACCACTGGCTAGCATGCCCACTGAGTAGTTGTCACACCCCAAAGTGTGTAGTTACATGCACTGAACTGGTACAGTGCAGTAACAGTGCATTCCAACTAGGTTTACTTCCCATGCAATGATACCATGTAGTGACTGCTGGCCAACTGTTCATAGCCATTGTTGCACTGCCTGTGTACATCATATGCCCCTGTGATTGAGACATGTATATCCAACTGTGTGATGCACGTATATGTTGCATATGTAGTAATGGCCTTTTCACTTTGTCATCCTCACAGGTTGATGCCCACCAGAAGCAGGAAATTTGGCTGACCATCGCCCGGAAAGTAAGATCCGTGGGGGTCTACAGGCGCAGGATCCGCAACTGCCAGAAGAGGTGGCAGGACCTTCGTGGCTGGACCCGGAGGATCGCAAGGGTCCAGCTGAAGCTGTCGCCTCCTTGCAGGAGGGGCGGACACCGGACCCTGACCCCCACATGCTCCGGATCCTGGCGGTGGTCTTCCCTGACCTGGATGGGCAGCTGAAGGACAGACAGCAGCAAGGAGGGGGTGAGTCCATGACTGCACTGTGCACTTTGTCTGACATGCTATGTGCCCTCCTCTGGCCTGGTTAAACTTCCACAGTACATCAGTCATGTGGTCCAGGACCCATGTCCCTCATTTGTGACATGCCCACTTCTCCTCTGATACGCATATGTGTGGCCCTTATAGTCGGGAAATTGTGTCGTTTGGGGACTGTGTCATTGCATTTTGCTTTGCTCAAGGTGGGGGACAGCATTTGTTCCCGTGACTATGTTGTGCGATTAATGGGTGGCTCAATTGCTTACACAATGCCTAAGTTCTGACATGTGATCTGGGTGTAACTTTGATATGTGGTCCGCTTGCTGCTCTGACTCACCACATGTCCCTGTGGAATTTGGCACACACCCATGCTGCTGGTGGGAACAATGTTTGAGCCTCAGGAGTATGTGTATCCAGTGTGTCACACATGCTTAGCCACCTGCCTACTGTCCAGGACTCATCCCTATTACAGGTGGAGATGGACAGTCATGCCTACTCCAGGGCATGCAATACACTCTGTACTCCCACTCCTGTGTATCATCTGGCATGTTGTGATCAGTGAAATGTACCCTCAGGTGTCTGCCTCTGTCTCATTGTGCTGTGTCTTCGTTGTCAGGACTACTGGTGTTTATGGGTTAGGGCTCAGCATGCCATCTGAGATGTCACCATGATAGACGATACTTCTGTGACTTATAGGTGTCTGATCACTTGACTGTGCACACAGGTGTTTGCGACTGTGACTTTCAGGCAGCTGTGTTGTCATTCACAGCACACTGTGAGGTGCTCATGTTCAGAGAGTTGTGTTTCATGTCCCCCATATGTCCAGTTGGTATGACGTGGACAAATAGTAGTACAGATGATGTGGTATTTGGGGGATGGACATGTGCACTTGTCAGTCACATAACTTGCATTCCCCATGCCCTCGGATTGTGACACAGTGCAGACTGTTGTTGGCTGGCTGCCATGGCCATGTGACTTGAGACAGTAATGTATGACTGCACGCATTCCTGTGTCATGGCATTAAACTTCCTGAGACTGATCCTGCAGGGGAGTGACATGTGCAACATGCATCCCATTGTGGCATTGACTATCCGGACATGGGTGCATCAAGGTGTCTGGTGCTGGTATGCATCACATGCATTTCTATTTAGACTCTGGCCATCCCTTTATCCGGACACCTGCACTGACTCAGTGGCAAGAGATGTGATGTGTGCATGTTCACATACTTCACCGTGTTCCCTGCAATGTCCAACAACTGTGTAGGTGGTGCATGTGTCCGCACTGGGGTCTTACCATCAGACAGGCACCAGACAGATGGGTGCAAGGGCAGGAGGGGTATGAGTCCCATGGTTGACCATCAGACTGACAATTGGCTTCCCCGAATCTGTGTGGGGACTTTAGGCAATGTTCAACTAAGGATGCCAGGGCTTGCTCTGTAATGTGCTGTACTTACTGTGGTGTGTGCGGTCAGTGCAGGTGACTGATGTTTGTCTGTTTCCCTAATTGTTTGCAGATACATCCACGGCCACAGGAGGGGACAGCTCCACGGACCAGGAGGAGCAGCGGAGCCAGACTGGGTCAGCATCGGACGAGTGGTCAGAGGGACCCAGTGGCACGGAGGGCAAGGGGAGCCACACCGAGGAGTCCTCAGCACCATCCACCTCAGCTGAGGACCACAGCAGCTCGGAGGATGACTCCCTTGTGGAGGCGGGTCTCAGCAGCCACCAAAGGCCAGGTAGTCTGTCTGGCCCCGCCACCACCACCACCACCACCACCGCCCTCCCATTGGCTCCAATTCCTGAGGTCCGTGGAGGCTCCCGTACTCTGGAGCGTGTCTCCTTCGTGCCAGGCACCGCACCCCTGCCCCTGTGTCCCCTGCTGCCCTGAGTGAGGAGTCTGTGTACCTCCTTCGGCAGCTCCATGTAGGGCAGACAGCAATGCTGAGTGTCCTCCATGCACACACCACTCTGTTGACACAGCTGGTGTCGTTCATGGAGGGCATCTCGACGGGTATGTCTGCCCTACAGAGGAGCAATAAGTCCATGGACTCCTCCCTGACGGCAGCAGTGTCCCTCCTCCAACAGTCCCTCACCCCTCCCACCTCTGCCCCATCCACACTTCCTGCCCCCTACCTGTCCAAAGCACATGCACACCTGCACAGTCACCCAAACACACAGACACGAGCAGCACAGACACACCCAAGAGAAAGGCAAGACGTGCACACAAGCATCCTCAGGGGACTGATACCACAGACACAGGGGATGGGGAACACACACACACACAGGCAACCACAGTCACTCCGCAATACTCAAGATCCTCTCCCTCCAAGACCCCTTCCCTTGCCTCACCTGCAACCCCACCTGATCAGCAGCTCTTCCTCAGTGACCTCGGCCTCTTCCCCTCCAATCCCGCTGATCCAGCATACCGGGGGAAGAGGAAGTCCACCCACACAGAGGGAGTGCCCTCGCCCCCGGACACCCTCCCCAGGCGCAGGCAGAGTGAGCCCCCACCCGCAAGTCCCCCGGTCCCGGAAGAGCAAGACCCCGCCACCGCCCTGCAAGTCAACCACCCAGTCTCTCACCTCCATCCCCCAGGCCACAACTCCACAGGTTCCCCACACACCGATACCGCATCCCCAAACTGCTTAGGCCCTCCCCCTGCCACTTGCTCTTCCACCCCCAAACCACCTGTTTGTGCCACTGGTGTGGAGACCGTGTCCCCCCTCTGTCCTGCCCAGCTCTTCTGCCCCCCTTCCACTACCTTGGAGTCATGCACTGCGGTGGAGTCCACAACCACCCCGTCTGAACTCGGGCACTGCATTGGGGACCCAGTCCACTCCATCTGACCAGCCCACTGCAGTGGTTGCAGCACCAACACCATCTGACTTGAGCCCTGCGGTGGTGCCAGCCCCCCCTGAGTCAGACACCTCCACTGCAGTTGCCGGTGATACTCCTGCACCCACCTCCCCTTCACTGCCTCCTTCTGGCATCCCCTGATCCTGTCCCTGCGGTGCCTGGCCTGCCCCTTGTATGCCCCTCCAAGGGGGATGTCCCCTGTCCGTACCTGTGCAGGCAAGCAATTGTTGACAAGTTGTCACACATCACCCTGTTGGGCCTGTATATTTGGACTGGCCATTGGCCTTAGTTTATTTTGGACTTTTGATTTGAGTTGCACACTTGCTGAATAAAGCCTCTTTTTGTTTACTTGTGGTTAATCTTTGGAGGTACATGATGTAGATGTGTGGAATCATGCATTTGCTGTTGTAATAGTGTTCAGATCAGGTAAATGAAGTTTTGCTGTGATGGGCTCCATGTGGTCCATGGGATATGTGTCCTAATCTAGTCTGGATCTATAGCATCCTTTGCTGCAGTCTGAGGGTGTAATGTTCAGCATTTGACACAGGGATGTACGTTTAGCATTTGTAGATTACCATCTTTGTACTACACTGATGCACATCTGGTGGGCTTACCACTGTCCAATGTTCCTAGTACCCTGACTGTGTGCCCGTCTCCAATGGACATGCAGTTTAGCACATCAAATTTGGAGGACTCATCTGTGTACACAGTGCAAGTTGCTTGACACGTGTCTTGGGTGTATGCAGATGACTGACGTGACACTCCCGTGCCCAGGCTGATATGAGCAGAGCCTTCAGTGTGTTGTAGTTGTTGACTCACTGACCGAGTGTTCTGCTGACATGTTTGAGTCGTGCACAGACAAGGTTTGGCACAGCTGACCTTCCACAGGAGTATAGTGCCCTCATGGCAGTGCGTGATTCCGTGATATAGGCTGTGCCCGTGTTGTGTGTTGTGTAGGCATGTCTGTGCGTGTACCCTTCTCCTTTTCCTACACAGGCTGTGTCCCTACGGATGTTCCTGTTTGTGATGCTTGCTGAGTTGTTCTGTGTTCATCCAGCATCTTGGACCTGTTTTCTCCGTCATGTGGGTGCATGGCAAACTAATGTTAATGAGGTTGTCATCCCTAGTTGTCTTTGTTGTCAGGGCTGGGGATGTGGGCAAACGCAGATGGGACACAGTCAAGATTCCTCTTGGCACTTGTTGGTTACACGAGTAATGTGATTTTCTGTTTGTGTATGCTTTCAGTGATTGTGACACGTGGTGTGTGTGACTGCTGCCACTCCTCAGGGTCAGAGCTGCAATGTTGGAAGTTGTCTGTGAGAAGTTGGCCTGGTATATGCTGTCCACTAATTATAGTGGGCACCTTGCACCAGTCCAAACAACCCCTTATTGGAGATAGGTTAAAGACAACCTTTATTGAAAGCTATCCTAGTGGTAGCTATGGAGAGCAGCCTTCAGGCTAAAGTCTTGAAGGAATGTAAAGCAGCTTGTTTTACCAGTCTATAATCTCTTGAGTGACCAAATGAAAGAGGACCACACCAGGTATATATTCAAAATATATGTATTTATTGCTAAACACACCCTCTAGTCTCTTTATGAGGCTAGAGTTCAAAGTACATAAGTTATAAGTTAGTTATCTACAGTAATAGCACAAATACACGTTTGAGCCCTAGGGGCGTACTCAAACCATATACCAATAAAGTGGTATAAGAACCACGACTGAGCTAGACACAGGGCCTAGAGCCTGTAGAAGTGCTTGGACCACAAGGAACCACCCAAGGTACTGACACAGGGGACCCACGGGGGACGCGTGCAGTGTATGAACACAGCCGCGAATCGCCGTTGACTTCTAGGGGGAAAGTCGCGGTTGGAATTTAAAAGAAAAGGGACACTTAGAGGAGGACTTGGAGCAAACCCTTTGAGAACTAGGCTGTTCTAGTGTCAATACCCACGGGAGCACTGGAGTACTCGAGTTACCTCACCCAGGGAGCCGGGTGCATAGGTGTCTTTCGGGGTCGGGTTTCGCTGCCGCTTTCAATGGCGATCTGCTGCAAAGTGCTGCTGGCGGCCAAGTCGAAAGTGTTCGGGTGGATCCAAAGGTGGATCGAAGATTTGAAGAACCTGAAAGCAGAGGGGACAGAGTCTGGGTCACTAGCCAGTGACCAGGAAGGCGATGAGCAGATGCCCACCGATGTCGAGTGCTTCAGGTAGGTTGATGGTCGTCTTGACTCTTCAGCCACGAGGTCCAGGAGGCGTCGACGACGACCAGGAGCTGGATTCGAGCTGTCCCATGATGTCTGTCGATTGCAGGGGTGTCGGCGACCGGATTGGACCCAACAAGCCTTGGCAACGGCCAGTCTCGTGGAAATGGAAGAAGGACGATGTTGCAGACCAGCAAGGTCTGTGGGACTCACCCAGCAAGGGTAAGTCAGGGCACGCCTGGAGCAACCAGGGAGCTCAAGCAGAAGAAGATTGGCCTTCGGGAGGGCCTACTAGCCAACGGACTAGCGACCGCAAAGGAGCCTTGAGTCGACGCACGTGGAGCTGGCTCACAGGACACTCGTGGAGTGGAGGCCAGTGATCTTCGGTGCAGTCGGTGCTGCAGGCTGGGGCTACTCGGAGCCCAAAGCACGACTTCGTGGGAGACCCAGAAGAGGATGCACTTGCAAATGCATCGGTGTCCAGGGGTCACGGTTCCACGTTTCCCACGACAGCTACGGGCCTCAGCTTTGCTGGGGACTCAGGGCAGCCTCGGGAAGTCTGGAAATCCACCTCTGGTGATGCAAAGACTTCGGCGTCCGGCGGGAGCTTCAGCGATGCAGACTGGACAATTGCTTCTTTGGTGCCTGCCAAGCAGGGGAGTCACTCCTTGACCCCAAGGGAGATTCTTCAGTCCTCTAATCTTGAAGTAGAGCGTCAAAGGTCCAGGATTCTGTGTCAGAGTTTCGTCCAGGTTAATCTAAAGTCCTAAGGACTGGGGTCCCATACTTATACTAAGGTAGGGGTTGGACATACTCTGTGGACCCACCTATGGGAGGGTCAGGGCAGAGGGGTGGTTACACCCTTTCCCTTTGTCCAGTTTCACGCCAGAGCAGGGGCTGGAAGCCCCTGAGCCGGTTTGAACTGGGTATGCACAGGGACACCAAATGTGCCCCCAGTGCAGGACTTCAAAGCACCAGAGTGTGCTCCCGCCCAGCCCCAATACACACTATCCTGTCTGGGGAGGTGGTTACACCTCCCTGGGACAGGAAACCTATTGTCCAGGCCTTCCCTGCCGGAGTTTCGGTCAGCAGCAGGAGGCCAGACTCGTGTCTGTGGCAGCGGCATCCATTTTGTGATGCCAGGGCTCTGGAAAGTCAGTACCGGGTATACCGGTGTGTACATGTCTCTCCCTCTAGAAGGGTGGAATGCTACCTCCCGCCGCCAGAACTGGCGGGGGGTAGTATTCCAAGATGTTTGACACCAAACATGACATGTTTCCATGCAGCCATCCCAAAGTTAGCATTTAACGCGAGGTTATAATGCGCTTAAGAGTATATGGTCGGGCTGCACTACAAACAGCATCAGAGAAGGGTCTCCGAACGCTGCAGAGGGGCACAGCTCATGCAGGGGCACCCTCTCACATAGGAACCACGCACTCTGCCTTCAGGATTGATAAGGCCTGCCATAGGAGTGACTTATAGGTTTATATGTGTGTATGTATGTAGTGATATAGGTAGCCTATACCACAGTAAGGGGTGCATGCACCACCTTACCCAGGCTGCAGTAGCAGACCTGTGGTGTCCTTTTGGCTGGCCTTCCAGGGGTGGCACAATACATGATTCAGCCTGGCAGGCCTCTGAGGTACCTATGCCCTGGGTACATAGTATACCATATACTAGGGACTTATAAGGGCACTCCAGATTCCAATCAGAGATGTGCCTAAGGCACATGGAAACCATTTTAGAGAGGAAGCAGCTAGGCTGGGGTTCTGATTAGCAGGGCCCCAGCCAGACTAAGGTCGAAAAACAGTGAAGCATCAGCAAAAAGGAGCTGTACCCATGTGAAGCAGATCCTACTCTCCTACACAACCCCCCCCAAACGTAGGGACATTAAACTAACCTTGCCCAGTTAAGTCTTCATGTTCTAAGTGGAAGTACCTAGAGAGTCCATCTGCCTTGGCATGGTTACTCCCAGGTCTATGTTCCACTGTGAAATCCATCCCCTGTAGGGAAATGGACCACCTAAGCAGTTTGGGGTTTTCACCTTTCATTTGTTTTAGCCATAAGAGGGGCTTATGGTCGGTTTGAACAAGGAAGTGAGTACCAAACAAGTATGGCCTCAACTTCTTCAGAGCCCAGACCACAGCAAAGGCCTCCCTCTCAATGGCTGACCAACGTTTCTCTCTAGGGGTCAGCCTTCTGCTAATAAAAGCTACTGGCTGATCCTGACCTTCAGCATTCAATTGTGACAGTACAGCCCCTACCCCCAATTCAGATGCATCTGTTTGGACAATGAACTTCTTGGAGTAATCAGGACTCTGTAGAATGGGAGCAGTGCACATGGCCTGCTTTAGGTCATCAAATGCCTTTTGACAGCTAACTGTCCACTGAACCTTTTGGGCATTTTCTTGGAAGTTAAGTCATTCAGGGGTGTCACTATTGATCCATACCCCTTGACAAATCTCCTATAGTACCCAGTCAGGCCTAAAAAGGCTCTCACCTGAGTCTGGGTAGTTGGAGCAGTCCAGTCCATGATGGTCTGGATCTTGCTCTGCAGTGGTTGAACCTGGCCTCCACCCACAAGGTGGCCCAGGTACACAACCTGACTCTGCCCTATCTGGCACTTGGTGGCCTTGATAGTCAGGCCTGCTTTCTGCAGGGCCTGTAAAACATTTCTAAGGTGGACCAGGTGATCCTCCCAGGTGGAGCTAAAGACAGCAATATCATCTAGATATGCTGCACTATAGGCTTCCAGACCTGTAAGGACTGTATTCACCAACCTCTGAAAAGTGGCAGGTGCATTCTTCAGACCAAAGGGCATCACCACAAATTGATAATGCCCACTAGGGGTTGAGAATGCTGTCTTTGGCTTTGCATCATCAGCTAGTCTGATCTGCCAGTAGCCAGCTGTCAGGTCAAATGTGCTTAGATACTTGGCTGAGGCCAAAGTGTCTATTAGCTCATCTGCCCTAGGTATTGGATGGGCATCAGTCCTAGTGACTGCATTGAGACCCCTGTAGTCCACACAAAACCTCATCTCTCTTTTCCCACCATTGGTGTGAGGTTTTGGCACAAGGACCACTGGACTAGCCCAAGGGCTATCTGAGGGTTCAATAACTCCCAAATCCAACATCTTCTGGACTTCTGTCCTGATACAGTCCCTGACATGGTCAGGTTGCCTATAAATCTTATTTTTAATAGGCAGACTGTCCCCAGTGTCCACTTCATGAGTGCACCAGGTAGTCTGACTGGGTGTCAGTAAGAATATGTGCCTGAACTGATTGAGCACCTGTCTGCAATCAGTTTGCTGCTGGGCAGTGAGGCTGCCTGCCAAGGCTACACCATCCACTGACCCATCATCAGGGTTCTGTGAGAGCAGGTCAGGGAGTGGGTCACTCTCTTCCTCCTGTCCCTCATCAGTAGCCATGAGCAAGCCCATGTCTGCCCTGTCCACATATGGTTTTAACCTGTTGACATGGAGAACCCTGTGGGGACTCCTGGGTGTTCCTAGGTCCACCAAATAGGTAACCTCACCCTTCTGTTCAACAATGGTATGGGGTCCACTCCATTTGTCTTGGAGAGCTGCTGGGGCCACTGGCTCCAACACCCACACCTTCTGTCCTGGCTGGTAAACAGTCAGTACAGCCTTTTGGTCATGCCAGGCTTTTGCAGTTCCTGGCTAGCCTCAAGGTTTTTAGTTGCCTTTTCATGTACTCAGCCATCCGGGAGCGGAGACCAAGTACATAGTCCACTATGTCTTGCTTTGGGGGCTTGAGAGGTAACTCCCATCCTTCCTTCACCAAGCACAATGGACCCCTGACAGGGTGACCAAACAAAAGTTCAAAAGGGCTGTAGCCAACCCCTTTTGAGGCACCTCCCTGTATGCAAATAAAAGGCAGGGCAAGAGTATGTCCCATCTTCGCCAAAGCTTTTCTGGGAGCCCTTTAATCATTCCCTTCAAGGTTTTGTTGAATCTCTCAACTAAACCATTGCATTGTGGGTGATAGGGTGTGGTGAACTTGTAAGTCACTCCACACTCCTTCCACATTGCTTTTAAGTATCCAGACATAAAGTTAGCACCCCTGTCTGATACAACCTCCTTAGGGAAGCCCACTCTTGAGAAAATTCCCAGGAGGGCTCTTGCCACCACAGGCGCTGTAGTGGTCCTAAGGGGAATAGCCTCTGGGTACCTGGTGGCATGATCCACTACCACCAGGATAAACCTGTGCCCAGATGCTGTTTGGGTATCCATGGGACCAACAATGTCAATCCCCACCCTTTCAAAGGGAACCCCACCACAGGTAGTGGTATCAGGGGGCCTTTGTAGTGCCACCTGCCTTGCCACTGGCCTGGCAGGTTACACAGGAGCGACAAAACTCCTTGGTGTCTTCAGACATGTGGGGCCAGTGAAAGTGAGGGACAATTCTGTCCCAAGTCTTGTTCTGGCCCAGGTGACCTGCTAAGGGAATGTCATGGGCTAGGGTCAATAGGAAGCCCCTGAACTTCAGAGGTATAACCAACCTCCTGGTGGCACCAGGCTTGGGGTCTCTACACTCAGTACAAGAGTCCATCATCCCAATACACAGTATGGGGACCACTAGCTTTCCCAGCAGCCTCAGCAGCAGCTTGCTGTCTGAGGGGTTCAAGAGAGGGGCAGCAGTGCTGCTCCTGGCTCAGATCTGCCCTGGAAGGGCCCCCTGTCCCCAAGAACTCAACCTGGTCAGGTTCAAGCTCCTCTGGGACAGTTCCTTCCTCAGGACTGAGATCATCCCCCTCAAGAGACTGATCTTCCTTCTGAGTCAAGGGGGAAGGCACTGCCTTTACTCTACTACTCCTCTTCTTGGAGAGCACTTGGTCCATTATTCCAGAATCCAAGGCCTGTTCAGTGTTAGACATGTTGGCTTGTGACATGGTCACAGCAAACACATCTGCAGGGATGCCCAGCATTTCTGCATGGGTCCTGAGATCCACTTCTGCCCAAGCTGAAGTTTCTAAGTCATTGCCAAGCAAGCATTCAACGGGTAGGTCTGCACTTACCATAACCTTCTTAAGGCCAGTTACCCCTCCCCAGGAAAAGTTAACAACTGCCAGAGTATGGTCTGTTCTGACGTTGCTAGCATTGGTCACTTGGTACATTTCACGAAGTATAATCTGCCCAGGATTCACAAGGTCTTGTGTCACCATGGTGACACTTGCCCCTGTGTCCCTAAATGCCAAAGCCTCTTTTCCATTGATTAAGGGCTCTTGCCTGTACTTGCCCAGATTACTGGGACTCACAGAGGAGGTCACATCCATGCCTCCATCACAGACTAGGACAGCCTGAGTGAGTTCTCTGACTAGGTCAGAGCTCATCTCCTTACCCAGGGTCAACCCTACTAAACCCTTGGCTTGTGTAGTCCCACCACCAATTGTAACTGCACTAGGGGGAGCAGGTGCCTTAGGGGCATTGGTGGGGGCTGGAGTAGAGTCTTTGGACTTAGTGCAATCACTGGTCCAGTGGGTCTTTTGCTTACAGACCTTGCACCATGGTTTCTTTTGGCCTCTTCCCTTGTTAGACTGTGAATCCCCACCTGAAGAAGATTTTTGGGGGCCTTGTGAAGACTTTTGGTCTTTACCCTTCTCCCCACCCTTATCAGAGTTTTTAGAATCTTGCTTCTTAGGGTTCTGTACCTTCTGCCTCACCCTGGTTCTGACCCATTTGTCTGCCTTCTTTCCCAATTCTTGGGGAGAGGTCAGATCAGAGTCCACCAGGTGCTGATGCAACAGCTGATTTTGACAATTATTAAGGATCTGCTCCCTCATGATAAGATTGTACAATCCTGTGAAGTCACATACCTTACTGCCCAATAACCAACCTTCCAGAGCCTTGGCAGAACAATCAACAAAGTCCACCCAGTCTTGAGTCTGTGCCTTTGGGAATCTCTGAACTTTAACCTGTATTGTTCAGTGGTTAGGCCAAACCCATCAATTAGAGCACTCTTCAAGACTTTGTAATTGTCAGCCTCCTCCTCTCTAACAGTGAGGAGCTTATCTCTACCTTTGTCTGCAAAGGAGAGCCACAAGATTGCTGCCCACTGCTCCTGAGGGACCCTCTGTACTTTACAGGCCCTCTCTAGAGCAGTTATCCATTTGTGGATGTCATCCCCACTCTGGTAGGGAGGGACAATCTTGCTCAGGTTTCTATGGTCATAAGACCTTTCCCTATCTCTGGGGAAATTGCTGCCACCATGGGACTCTAGTCCCATCTTTTTCTCTCTTTGTAGAGATCTAGGGACTCCCTGTCTATAGCCAACTGCTGTTTTCTGAGTTCAAGCTGGGCTTGCTCATACTCAATCAGTCTCTTTCTCCTGTCATGAGAGGATTCTCTCTTATGAGAGGAGACAGAGGTCCCTATTGAGGTGTCAGAGTGGTTAGACTCCTGAGAAGGAGATCTAGACCTTCTGGGCACACTCACAATTCTTCCTGGGGGACAAAGGGGAGGTCATTCTGATCCTCCTCCTCCTCCACAGGAGGAATTGCGTTTTCCAGGTCAAGGTCATTTTCACCTTCCTGGCCAGTTTCAGAGGGGGCCTGGGTTTCTTCACCCCTGACCCCTTCCTCATCTTCTGCCCCACCCTCTCTGCCTACCCCTTCAGACCCTAGGGGCCTGCTGAGATCATCAGCCAGTAACACCTCCCTGAGGTGTTGGGTGCTGGCACTTTTGCCTGCCTTCAGCTTCCTAGTATTGCATAATGCTCTCAATTCCAAGAATGGGAGTTTATCATACTTGGAGGGAAGAAGCCCACTGGCTTCTGGCAAGGACTCACTGGGTCCTGGCTTTGAAGACATTACTAGTGAGGTGTGGTGTATGCACTACCTACTCTAGTGTGGCCTACTAAACTCTCTTGAGTTGTAGAAAGGGTGTGCTATCCCTTAACACACAACTCTAAGTTCAGTAGAACTTACTGTATACTAAGCTTGATTTATATGTACCTTAGGTACCCTTAGTGGTTTTCAGTTGATCAATTCAATTGAGATTATCTGGTAAAACAATAGCAAGCTGGAATCCCACACACTGCACACCAATGTGAGAAGTTGGCCTGGCATATGCTGTCCACTAATTATAGTGGGCACCTTGCACCAGTCCAAACAACCCCTTATTGGAGATAGGTTAAAGACAACCTTTATTGAAAGCTATCCTAGTGGTAGCTATGGAGAGCAGCCTTCAGGCTAAGTCTTGAAGGAATGTAAAGCAGCTTGTTTTACCAGTCTATAATCTCTTGAGTGACCAAATGAAAGAGGACCACACCAGGTATATATTCAAAATATATGTATTTATTGCTAAACACACCCCTCTAGTCTCTTTATGAGGCTAGAGTTTGAAGTACATAAGTTATAAGTTAGTTATCTACAGTAATAGCACAAATACACGTTTGAGCCATAGGGGCGTACCAAACCATATACCAATAAAGTGGTATAAGAACCACGACTGAGCTAGACACAGGGCCTAGAGCCTGTAGAAGTGCTTGGACCACAAGGAACCACCCAAGGTACTGACACAGGGGACCCACGGGGGACGCGTGCAGTGTATAAACACAGCAGCGAATCGCCGTTGACTTCTATGGGGAAAGTCACGTTGGAATTTAAAAGAAAAGGGACACTTAGAGGAGGACTTGGAGCAAACCCTTTGAGAACTAGGCTGTTCTAGTGTCAATACCCACGGGAGCACCGGAGTACTCGAGTTACCTCACCCAGGGAGCCGGGTGCATAGGTGTCTTTCGGGGTCGGGTTTCGTCGTCGCTTTCAATGGCGATCTGCTGCAAAGTGCTGCTGGCAACCAAGTCGAAAGTGATCGGGTGGATCCAAAGGTGGATCGAAGATTTGAAGAACCTGAAAGCAGAGGGGACAGAGTCTGGGTCACTAGCCAGTGACCAGGAAGGCGATGAGCAGATGCCCACCGATGTCGAGTGCTTCAGGTAGGTTGACGGTCATCTTGACTCTTCAGCCACGAGGTCCAGGAGGCGTCGACGATGACCAGGAGCTGGATTCGAGCTGTCCCACGACGTCTGTCGATTGCAGGGGTGTCGGTGACCGGATTGGACCCAACAAGCCTTGGCAACGGCCAGTCTCGTGGAAATGGAAGAAGGACGATGTTGCAGACCAGCAAGGTCTGTGGGACTCACACAGTGAGGGTAAGTCAGGGCACGCCTGGAGCAACCAGGGAGCACAAGCAGAAGAAGATTGGCCTTCGGGAGGGCCTACTAGCCAACGGACTAGCGACCGCGAAGGAGCCTTGAGTCGACGCACGTGGAGCTGGCTCACAGGACACTCGTGGAGTGGAGGCCAGTGATCTTCGGTGCAGTCGGTCCTGGAGGCTGGGACTACTCGGAGCCCAAAGCATGACTTCGTGGGAGACCCAGAAGAGGATGCACTTGCAAATGCGATTGGTGTCCAGGAGTCATGGTTCCACGTTACCCACGACAGCTACGGCCTCAGCTTTGCTGGAGACTCAGGGCAGCCTCGGGGAAGTCTGGAAATCCACCTCTGGTGATGCAAAGAATTCGGCGTCCGGCGGGAGCTTCAGCGATGCAGACCGGACAATTGCTTCTTTGGTGCCTGCCAAGCAGGGGAGTCACTCCTTGACCCCAAGGGAGATTCTTCAGTCCTCTAATCTTGAAGTAGAGCGTCGAAGGTCCAGGATTCTGTGTCAGAGTTTCGTCCAGGTTAATCTAAAGTCCTAAGGACTGGGGTCCCATACTTATACTAAGGTAGGGGTTGGACATACTCTGTGGACCCACCTATGGGAGGGTCAGGGCAGAGGGGTGGTTACACCCTTTCCCTTTGTCCAGTTTCGCGCCAGAGCAGGGGCTGGAAGCCCTTGAGCCGGTTTGAACTGGGGTATGCACAGGGACACCAAATGTGCCCCCAGTGCAGGACTTCAAAGCACCAGAGAGTGCTGCCGCCCAGCCCCAATACACACTATCCTGTCTGGGGAGGTGGTTACACCTCCCTGGGACAGGAAACCTATTGTCCAGGCCTTCCCTGCCGGAGTTTCGGTCAGCAGCAGGAGGCCAGACTCGTGTCTGTGGCAGCGGCATCCATTTTGTGATGCCAGGGCTCTGGAAAGTCAGTACCGGGTATACCGGTGTGTACATGTCTCTCCCTCTAGAAAGGTGGAATGCTACCCCCGCCGCCAGAACTGGTGGGGGGTAGTATTCCAAGATGTTTGACACCAAACACGACATGCTTCCGTGCAGCCATCCCAAAGTTAGCATTTAACGCGAGGTTATAATGCGCTTAAGAGTATATGGTCGGGCTGCACTACAAACAGCATCAGAGAAGGGTCTCTGAACGCTGCAGAGGGGCCCAGCTCATGCAGGGGCACCCTCTCACATAGGAACCACGCACTCTGCCTTCAGGATTGATAAGGCCTGCCATACGAGTGACTTATAGGTTTATATGTGTGTATGTATGTAGTGATATAGGTAGCCTATATCACAGTAAGGGGTGCGTGCACCACCTTACCCAGGCTGCAGTAGCAGACCTGTGGTGTCATTTTGGATGGCCTTCCAGGAGTGGCACAATACATGCTGCAGCCCCTGGTAGGCCTCTGAGGTACCTATGCCCTGGGTACATAGTATACCATATACTAGGGACTTATAAGGGCTCTCCAGATTCCAATCAGAGATGTGCCTAAGGCACATGGAAACCATTTTAGAGAGGAAGCAGCTAGGCTGGGGTTCTGATTAGCAGGGCCCCAGCCAGACTAAGGTCAAAAAACAGTGAAGCATCAGCAAAAAGTGGGGGTACCCATGTGAAGCAGATCCTACTCTCCTACATTGTCTATGTGTGTCCTTTGTGGGTCAGCTTGGCTTCTTCATTGGTGTGTGACTATGGCCAGGATCCCATTGTTTGGGGTGGATTTCACGTCATGCCCATGTACGGCATACTGTGCAGTGTGTCAGACATTCACAAGTATTGTTGACTGGCCATGTGTGATGGGTTTCTGCACCTTATTTCCCCCACCACCCCTGGGATTTTCATGGGTGCATGTGCAATGTCAGCAGGCCATGTGAGCTTCACTGCTGCACATTGGTGGAGTTCAAGGTGTGTGGCGTTGAGTGTGTGCAAATGTGAGTTGTTGCACGGCTGGGGCACTACCTCCATGTTGTCCTTGGCTGGCAGGCCATGCTGAGTGCTTTGTGCTTGTATAGGTGTGATGGTAGTTTGTTGCTCAGGACACATGGCTGTGGTTCACAGTGTGGATGACATCTACCTTTGCCATCACAGTGTGATTGTCATGCAGGCTAGTGTCACCACAATGTGGGGTCCCTGGGGGAGTGCTGTGGTGGTTCTGTCTCTTGCTGTGTTTGTTGCTGTTCCTACAAGCTTGTGTGACATGTGTAATTTGGGCTCCCTCTCATCTCACAATGCCTGTTTGCCCACATAGGGGAATCCAATCCCTGAGTTAGTTTTGTATGTGACTGTGTTGACATCTGTGTATTAGTGAATCTGGCCTCCTCATGTGTTGTGTGTTTGCCTGGGGACACTGGCACACAACCCCCTCACCTGTTGTGTATGATATGCAGTGTGAGTCTGCCTGTTTGTGTTTGTGCATTTGCACCACTGCATTGGCATATCTTTAGTTTGCCATTGGCTGTATGTTGTTTGTTGGCTTTCCCCTGCTGGCCCTGGAACTGCTAGGTCATCAGTCAGCACATTGATCATGGTTAGTATGTCCCATTGCTGCCATGGTATGGTATTTGTTCACATGACATCTACAGTCTCCACAGGATATCTACATTTGTGTGTCCATTGCTGCAGATATGTGGGTCTGCATTATGATGCTCACTTCTGTCATTGTGTTATTTGTGAATGTAGACAATGTGGGCCCCCATGGCTGATGTTTGTGTGCACATGGCTAGAACGATGTGTCATTGGCACTGCACTGCTTGCCTCACACAATCTATGTTGCTATGGGACACAAGCACTACAATGCCACTGTAGTGGTTGGTGTTGTGTGGCCAGGAATAATCCCTGCATTTTTGGTTTAGCAGCTTTTACCAGGACTACACTTACCTTTTGGGCACTGTGGTGATGGGGCTTAGGGCCCCATGGCCACACTGTTCAAAATGTGCTTCAGCTATGGAGCACACACTTACCTTTGGGCACTGTGGTGATGGGGCTTAGGGCCCCATTGCCACACTGTTCAAAATGTGCTTCAGCTATGGAGCACAAACTTACCTTTTGGGCACTGTGGTGATGGGGCTTAGGGCCCCATTGCCACACTGTTCAAAATGTGCTTCAGCTATGGAGCACACACTTGCCTTTTGGGCACTGTGGTGATGGGGCTTAGGGCCCCATTGCCACACTGTTCAAAATGTGCTTCAGCTATGGAGCACACACTTGCCTTTTGGGCACTGTGGTGATGGGGCTTTGGGCCCCATTACCACACTGTTCAAAATGTGCTTCAGCTATGGAGCACACACTTACCTTTGGGCACTGTGGTGATGGGGCTTTGGGCCACATTGCCACAGTGGTCATGGTCTGCTTGCATTGTGTAGGCCACACACACAATTATGTGTGACACATGTGTTAGGGGGTCACATTGTATGTTCAATGTCATGTTCAGTGTTGTATGCATTTGACACAGACCACACACGCTTGTCATGGTGTTGGGGGTGGGATGTAATTTACAGACAGTCCTTATGTGGGAGTATGCTAGTTGTGTCATGCATTACCCGTCCTATGAGTAGGGGTGGTTGTAGTGACAGGCATCCTGCCCCCATGAGTGGGGATGGTAGCAGTGGTAGGCATCCAGCCCCCATGAGTGGGGATGGTAGTAGTGGTAGGCATCCAGCCCCTATGGGTGGGGATGGCAGTAGTGGCAGGCATCCATCCCCCCATGAGTGGGGATGGCAGTAGTGGTAGGCATCCAGCCCCTATGGGTGGGGATGGCAGTAGTGGCAGGCATCCAGCCCCCCATGAGTGGGGATGGTAGTAGTGGTAGGCATCCAGCCCCCTATGGGTGGGGATGGTAGTAGTGGCAGCCATTCATCCCCCCATGAGTGGGGATGGCAGTAGTGACAGGCATCCAGCCCCCTATGAGTGGGGGGGTGGTAGTGGCAGGCATCTAGCCACCCATGAGTGGGGACGGTAGTAGTGGTAGGCATCCAGCCCCTATGGGTGGGGATGGCAGTAGTGGTAGGCATCAAGCCCCCATGAGTGGGGATGGTAGTAGTGGCAGCCATCCATCCCCCATGACTGGGGATGGCAGTAGTGAGAGGCATCCAGCCCCCATGAGTGGGGGTGGTGGCAGGCATCTAGCCACCCATGAGTGGGGATGGTAGTAGTGGTAGGCATCCAGCCCCTATGGGTGGGGATGGCAGTAGTGGTAGGCATCCAGCCCCCATGAGTGGGGATGGTAGTAGTGGCAGCCATCCATGCCCCCATGAGTGGGGATGGCAGTAGTGGTAGGCATCCAGCCCCTATGGGTGGGGATGGCAGTAGTGGCAGGCATCCAGCCCCCCATGAGTGGGGATGGTAGTAGTGGTAGGCATCCAGCCCCCTATGGGTGGGGATGGCAGTAGTGGCAGGCATCCATCCCCCATGAGTGAGGATGGCAGTAGTGACAGGCATCCAGCCCCCATGAGTGGGGGTGGTGTTAGTGTTAGGCATCCATCCCCCTATGGGTGGGGATGGCAGTAGTGGTAGGCATCCAGCCCCCCATGAGTGGGGATGGTAGTAGTGGTAGCCATCCATCCCCCATGAGTGGGGATGGCAGTAGTGACAGGCATCCAGCCCCCATGAGTGGGGGTGGTGGCAGGCATATAGCCACCCATGAGTGGGGATGGTAGTAGTGGTAGGCATCCAGCCCCTATGGGTGGGGATGGCAGTAGTGGTAGGCATCCAGCCCCCCATGAGTGGAGATGGTAGTAGTGACAGCCATCCATCCCCCCATGAGTGAGGATGGCAGTAGTGACAGGCATCCAGCCCCCCATGAGTGGGGGGGGGGTGGTGGCAGGCATTTAGCCACCCATGAGGGGGGATGGTAGTACTGGTAGGCATCCAGCCCCCTATGGGTGGGGATGGCAGTAGTGGTAGGCATCCAGCCCCCATGAGTGGGGAAGGTAGTAGTGGCAGCCATCCATCCCCCATGAGTGGGGATGGCAGTAGTGGTAGGCATCCAGCCCCTATGGGTGGGGATGGCAGTAGTGGCAGGCATCCAGCCCCCCATGAGTGGGGATGGTAGTAGTGGTAGGCATCCAGCCCCCTATGGGTGGGGATGGCAGTAGTGGCAGGCATCCATCCCCCATGAGTGGGGATGGCAGTAGTGACAGGCATCCAGCCCCCCATGAGTGGGGGTGGTGTTAGTGGTAGGCATCCATCCCCCTATGGGTGGGGATGGCAGTAGTGGTAGGCATCCAGCCCCCCATGAGTGGGGATGGTAGTAGTGGCAGCCATCCATCCCCCCATGAGTGGGGATGGCAGTAGTGACAGGCATCCAGCCCCCCATGAGTGGGGGGGGTGGCAGGCATCTATCCACCCATGAGTGGGGATGGTAGTAGTGGTAGGCATCCAACCCCTATGGGTGGGGATGGCAGTAGTGGTAGGCATCCTGCCCCCCCTGGGTGAGGGTGGTAGTAGTGGCAGCCATCCATTCCCCCATGAGTGGGGATGGCAGTAGTGACAGGCATCCAGCCCCCCATGAGTGGGGGGTGGTGGCAGGCATCTAGCCACCCATGAGTGGTGATGGTAGTAGTGGTAGGCATCCAGCCCCCTATGGGTGGGGATGGCAGTAGTGGTAGGCATCCAGCCCCCCATGAGTGGGGATGGTAGTAGTGGTAGGCATCCAGCCCCCTATGGGTGGGGATGGCAGTAGTGGTAGGCATCCAGCCCCCATGAGTGGGGGGGTGGTGGCAGGCATCTAGCCACCCATGAGTAGGGGTAGTTGTAGGGTGGTGTTGGTGGTAGGCATCCATCCCCCTATGGGTGTGTATGGCATTGGTGTTGGCCATCCCACCCCTATGGTTCTGCTGTTGCTTGTGTACGTCATTTGTGCATCCCTATGTGTGTGTGACATATTTCGGGTACGTGTCGTTTGTTTGTGTTGTGGGTGTTTGACTTACCGTCTGCGCCGTACACGTCCGTGCCGGTCCCGGTAATAGATGTAGAGTATTGGTAGGACCTGCGCGATGGGATTCATGGTTGGTTCATCTCGTTCGGGTTTCTCGTGTCTTCTTCCGTACTCGTCGCTGGCTTGTTCGTCTCGTCGCCGTGGATCGTCTTGTGGCGCGAATCGGAGCTTATGTGCAGCTCTCCCGGATGCTCAAACGTGCTGTACGTAGCGACGAGTTCGGCGCGTACGGGAGATGCATAGTACTAGTCCGGCCGGAAGGTGCTGTGTATTTGGTTCCGTGTGACTCGATTCGGCGTTTACGGATCCGGCTCGGGTGGGGAACAGGAGCTGGAATGGGTAAGTACGGCTCGCTCGGAATCTGGGCTGTTATACGCATCGTACTTGTTCGTTCGGTAGAGTGTTCGAGTCGGTCGGAAAACACGCGTTCGGCTCGTATTTTTTCTGGACGAATACTGTTAGGTGCGCTTCTGGCCGACATCGGAATCGACCCCTTAGTGTTAAAAATAAACCCTAGACATTAACTTAAAGAGTTAAACATTACAGGGTCAAATTAAAAAAACCATTGAAATTCACTGAAAAAAACAAAAGTTACAAGGACGTTATATTTAGGCTCAGATTTCATACACACAAAAACATAGAAATTCAGCAGTTACGCCCCAGCAATGCACTGCTTATGACCTCACATATTCCATCACTCATGACATCATCAGTGGCATCACTGATGACATAATTGATGACATCTCAAAGACATTACTGATGACGCCATCCAGTGAGTGTCAGTGTATTTCTAAAGTTTTTTTACTTCTATTTCCTAACTATAACCTCTAACCTTTGAGAGAGGGTGTGTGCGTGCTGTATCGGTCAGTAAGTGGGTGTGTGAGTGGCTGTATGTGTCTGTAAGTGGGTGTGTGAGTGGCTGTCTGGGTATATGAGTGAGTTTGTGAGTGGTTTTGTGGGTGTGTGAGTGGTTGTGCGGGTCAGTGAGTGAGTGTGTGAGTGGCTGTATGGGTCTTTGAGTGGGTGTGTGAGTGGCTCTATGGGTCTGTGAGTAGGAATTGAAGTGGCTGTATGGGACTGTGAGTAGGAGTGTGAGTACATGTAACCTTTGGCTTTTCAGTGAATTTCTATGGTTTTTTAATGTTATTTCCTCACTATAACGCCCCTGTAACCTTTGTTTTTTTAGTGAATTTCAAATGTTTTTTTAATTTTATTTCCTAACTGTAACCTTTGAGAGTGGGTGTGTGAGTGGCTGTATAGTTCAGTGAGTGGATATGTGAGTGGCTGAATGGGTCTGTGAGTGGGGGTGTGAGTGGTTGTGTGGGTCTGTGAGTGCATGTGTGAGTGGTTTTGTGGGTGTGTGATTAGTTGTGTGGGTCAGTGAGTGAGTGTATGAGTGGCTGTATGGGTCTGTGAGTGGGTGTGTGAGTGGCTGTATGGGTCTGTGAGTGGGAGTGGCTATATGGGTCTGTGAATGGGTATATGAGTAGCGGTATGGGTCTATGAGTGGGTGTATGAGTAGCTGTATGGGTTGGTGACTGGGTGGTCAGTGTCTGAATGGGTTTGTGAGTAGATTTGTGAGTGTCTGTATGGGTGTATGAATAGGTGAGTGAGTAGTTTTAAGGGTGTGTGAGTGAGTGTGTGCATGGATTTGTGAGTTGGTGAGTGGGTGTATGAGTGACTGCATGGGTCTGGGAGTAGGTGTGTGAGTGGCTGTATGGGTCTATAAGTGGGTGTGTGAGTGGTTTTGTGGGTGTGTGAATGGCTGTATGGGTCTGTGAGTGGTTATGTGGGTCTGTGACAGGGTATGTGAATGGCTGTGTGGGTCTCAGAGTGGATGTGAGAGTGGCAGAATGGGTGTGTGAGTGGGTGTCTGAGTGTCTGTGGGGGGGTGTCAGAAGCGGTGTGAGTGACTGGGCCAGAACAGAACCTCACCTGCTCCTTTATCAAACAAGAGCCCACAGTTTTGCACAAAATACCTACCCAGCTGGAGTACTCTCTACTGGTTAATTAGTATGTGCCAACTCGTTGGGTAAATGTCTAGTGCATATTCTACGCTACATCTGCGTAATGGACCACGAGGAAATGTCTCCAGTGACTTTGTGTGCATTTAATTTTGGTATTGTGATTGTTCATCGAGTGTCTTCTTCCAGAAATATGTGATAACATGAATTCTCCTATAGAGAAGATGACAACACTACAAAGAGGTGAATCGCCACAAACAAGGGTACTTCCTCTTAACTATATAAAGTGCTTCTTTGTTTGATGGAGATGTCCTCATATTCTTTGGCATCAAGAAGGTGTCACCTAAATCAGTGGGAAACGGGCTGGGGGACCTTTTGGTAAGCGGCCCATCATGCTGGCAAAAGGAGGGAAGACCTTCGCATACTACTAAGGTGGGCGGCACAGGGCCAAACGGGCCAGGTTTCCAGGTGATTTTGCACATTTGCATACTCGTAGTAATTCAAAGGGAGAACCATGGATTCTGCTGTTACCAGGAGAGACCAAGAAAGAACCCACTCATCACAGTCACTACAGATTGCGCTCCAATGCATTTATGCGGAAAGGGGGTTGCACGGCCTCCCTTCCTGGGCCAATTTTGGCCCTGGGACCGCATCCCCAGGGGCCCGGTCACTTGATGCTGGGTGCACTGGCCCCACCCAGGGCACCCAGTGTGCAGTGTTGGTGACCGTAGGTGGATCCTTAATGCCCCATAGGTCCTTGCTGGCTTCCCACTTCCAGCAGGAGCTGGCATTGCTCCCACACACAGGGAGCAGCCAAAAATGCTTTCAAAGCACCCACCAAGCAAGAGCAAACAGCTATGTCAAAGAAGTGGGCACTCTGGGATATAAGGAGCTGGCCCAGGGAGGGTGGAGGTGCCCAGGGCCATTAATGGCTCCAGGAAGGGGGCTGTGTGGCCTCCCTCCTTTGTTATTTTAGGGCAAGCCCCGGGGAGGTGGTGGTCCCTGGGGCGAAAAATGGCCCGGAAGGGGGACTACGCAGCCCCCCTTCTAGTTAAAATGTTGCCATACCCCTGGGAGGTGGTGGACCCCAGGGCCGAATTTTGCCCGGGAGGGGGCCGCACAGTCCTCCTCTGCCTTTGAAAAATTCTGTTCACCCCAGGGAGGTGGCTGGTCCCCGGGAAAATTTAAAGTAAGGAGGGGGGTCCATGCGACCTCCTTCTTATTTTTCGACCATGCCCAAGGAGGTGGCGGTTCCTGGGGCCATGAAAGGCCTTAGGAGGGGGACATGTGGCCCCCTGCTTATATTTTCACATTCGCCTGGCCCCAGGGAGGTGGCAGTCCCCGGGGCCCATATAAGCAATGGGGGGATGCACCACATGCACCCCTCCTCATTATATATATCCTAATAAACCCCTTGGCCTGGCTCACTAGGCGCCTGAAATACAAACATACACTAGAGGCCGCACTTGTTTATTTTAAAAGCAATTCACGCAAAGTCATGAATTTTCTATGATTTTTGCTGCAAAAATAAATATAAATGCTTTTTAGCTCAGGGGGGGTCCTTGAGCAACCCCAGCATTTGGCCTAGGGGTCAGGGTATTCCTACCCTGCCCCCTTCTATTTTTTTTACCTTTTTGTTTGGGACTTGGCTGATTTTGAGTCCCAAAATGGCTGCCAACACTTCCTGGTTGAAGTGTTGGCAGCGAATCAGATCTCAGCATGAATTCTGTTGGATTCATGAAGTGTCCGCGCCTCTAGATATACAAATTTGTTTTTCTTTTAATATCTCAAAAACTACTGAACGGATTTACCCCAAGTCACAAAAAGCATGCTTTCTGGACTCAGATCTGGCTTTCTGCCAAATGTGGTGTAATCACGTTCAGCTGTACAGGCTAGTCGTGTTTAAAATCTCTATGAGAATTAACAGGAGAAACACACTTTTTGTGACCACCCCCCTTTTTCTCAGCCCCGCTTGATGGATCACCCCAAAACTTTCCATGCACAATTAGAATCAGGAGGGCACTTTTTGGGAGGAAAATTTCATGAAGATTTGTCAAACGGCTCCAAATGTATATTTTTAATGTATTCAATGAAAAAATGAAAGGTTAAATCTTAGTTATAGTTATGAAAAATGTATTTATTCTTTGTATACAAACTTTAAATACACCAATATTAGAAATCCTAAAATTATACTTATACCTTAAATGTATACTTTATGCAAATCTTTAAATTATTATAACTCACACACCACCGTACACAGCATTGCCAACTTGCTAGCGTTATTATTAACTGAAACTCACGCCTATACGATATGCTGCTTATACACTTTCATATTAAATTACTTATAGTATGTGAAATTATAGCATTCGTAACAACACTTATGACATCTCTAATTACATAATAAGTCATAGAGTGGAGTAGTGTACAGTGGAGTGGTGTAGTGTAGAATAACGTAGAGTGGAGGGGCGTAGAATGACATAGAGTCAAGTGGCGTAGAGTCAAATAGCGTAAAGTGAAGTGGCATACAAAGAAGTTGTGCAGAGCGGAATAGTGTAGAGTGTAGTGGCGCAGAGTGGAGTGGCATAAAGTGGGGTGGTGTGGAGTGGCGTAGAGTGGAATGGGTAGAGTGGAACAGCATAGAGTGGAGTGGCGTACAGTAGAGTTGCGTAGAGTACAATACCTCAGAGTGGCATAGAGCAGAGTGGCGTGGCGTGAGTGGAGTTGCGTAGAGTAGAGTGGTGTAAAGTGAAGTGACGTATAGTGGAATAGCATAGAGTGCAGTGGCATAGAGTGGAGTGGTGTGCAGTGGAGCGGAATATAGTAAAGTGGCTTAGAGGTGAGTGACATAGAGTGCAGTGGCACAGAGGGTAAGTAGACATAATATCGAAATTTTTATATCGACATACATAAATATCGACTTTAGTATATCAATAGTACTAAATATCGATGTCGTGTATATCGATGTTAAAAATATCGATTTTAAGTGTTGTTTAAAATATCGAAGTATGTAATATCAACTGTTAAAATATCGTTATGTTAAGATATCGTTTTTGTACTATTTTTTATGTATTTATAGTTTGTTTGTAGTTTAATTATAGTTAGTTAATGTTATAAAAAATTCAGGGGACTATTACGATGGCGGTCGGAAAACCTCCCCGACCGCCATGGTAGCGGGAAAAGACCGCCTGCATGGACCGCGACATCACCGCCGGTCGAATTACGATGACCCGTGGTCGAAATCCGACTGCGGCGGTCGGATCGCGGGCCTTAACATTGCGGCGGTTGCTGCTGCCCGCAGCACCGCCGCGATGTCCTGCATTTCCCTGCACTGCATGGCAGGTACTGCACAGTGCCTGCCACCTGGTACAGGGAAATGTAGGGGGGACCATGGGTACCCCCCCAGTGCACCCTCACCCCCCCAAAACATTGGGGGCCCGCAACGGGCCCCCGGAAGACAATCTACACATGCCTTTTCATGGCAGTCTGACCGCTGAGGAAAGGCTGGCTACCGCCGGCATCATAATCCTGCTGGCGGAGCCTGCTCTGCACCGCCACCATTATCCCGGTCCTGCTCCGTCCGCCAGGCAGGAGTGCGGATGGCAACCGGCGGAAAAGCGGCGGTCGGAATTTCCCACCACCGCGGTCACCACCGCCATCCTAATTTGACCGGCGGATTTCTGGCTTGCGATGGCGGTCAGATGTCCACCGCTGGTCCGGCGGGCACCACCGCCGACCCGGCGGTGGACATCCGACCGCCATCGTAATAGACCCCTAAATTTGTAAAATATTTTTTAGGAGCGGCATGTTGGGTATATAGGGGACAAGGTTGGGGAGTGTTTTAAAATAATTGATTTAAATTTTAAGAAATTCAAAATTTAAATTTATAATTTTTAAATAAAAGTTTCGAATTTAGAAAAATATTTTTAGGAGCGGTATGTTGGGTTTATAGGGGATAAGGGTGGAGAGTGTTTTAAAATAATTAATTTATAATTTATGATAAATTCGAAATTTTATTTTATAATTTAGAAAGTATAATTTGGAATTTACAAAAATATTTTTTTAGGAGCGGGATGTTGGGTTTATAGGGGATAAGGGTGGGGAATGTTTTATAATAATTCATTTAAATTTATTATAAATTCGAAATTACATTTTATAATTTAGAAAATATAATTTCGAAGTTTGACAAAAACTTTTAGGAGTGGCATGATGGGTTTATAGGGGATAAGGGTGGGGAGTGTTTTATAAATTATTAAATGAAATGTAAAAATATTTGCAGTTTATATAATCAAATTTGGTTATATTTTTGTATATTGCATGTATTGTTTTATAATTTTGGAGTTGTGTTTATAGGATGTAATGTTGGTTACTGTTTTATACATTTATTAAAAATATTTAAAAAATGTTTAAAAAATTAATATTTACAAAAATGTTGAAACATAATGTGTTTACAGTGTACATTTTGAAACAATTAATATTTATCTTTATTTAAATATTAATAATTAATACATTTTAAGAAGTTAAAAAATGTAGTATTCTAATAGAAAATTATTTAATATTTCATTGTTAAGAATAAAAAATAAAAATAAAAAATAAAAAAGTAAAATTTTGGTAATATTCAATCAAAAATATAATTTTCTTTAAAAAATTACAATTTAAAATTGAAATATTTATATTTAGGTATTTAATGTAGATATTATATAATTTATATATGAAATTAATTAAGTTTAGTGTCCAGCACCTACCCCTAATTAATACTAACTGGAGTGGGAATAGTAAATTAAATAATTTTAGTGTCCAGCACTTACCCTGAATTAATATTAACTGGAGTTGGAATATGAAATTAATTAAGTTTAGTGTCCAGCATCTACCCCTAATAAATACTAACTGGAGTGGGAATAGTAAATTAAATAATTTTTGTGTCCAGCACTTACCCTGAATTAATATTAACTGGAGTTGGAATATTACATTAATTAAGTTTAGTGTCCAGCATCTACCCCTAATAAATACTAACTGGAGTGGGAATAGTAAATTAAATATTTTTAGTGTCCAGCACTTACCCTGAATTAATACTAACTGGAGTGGGAATAGTACATTAATTAAGTTTAGTGTCCAGTACCTACCCCTAATTAATATTAACTGGAGTTGGAATAGTAAATTAATGAATTTTAGTGTCCACCACCTAGCCCTAATTAATACTAACTGGAGTGGGAATAGTAAATTATTTAAGTTTAATGTCCAGCACCTTCCCCTAATTAATACTAACTGGAGTGGGAATAGTGAATTAAATCATTTAATTGTCCAGCACCTACCCTGAATTAATAGTAACTGGAGTGGGAATAGTAAAATAATTAAGGGGTGATTATGATGGCAAAGTGCATCCGCCGCATTTCCGCCGGTCGGCAATCGTTCCGATTGCCGGCCGGGCGGAATTGGGCCTCAATATGGTGGCGATGCCTAGCAGGCACCGCCATCCATATTAGGATGGGTGTGAATCAAGGCCTTTCCATGGCGGCGATGCCACCATAGAAAGACTGGCCGGGATTCACTTTGGGGGCCTGTTGCGGGCCCCCGGGGGGGTGGGTGGCTGCACTTGGGGGGTTCCTATGGTACCCCCCCTATATTGCCATGCACAAGGTGGCAGGCACCGCGCGGTGCCTGCCACGTTGTGCATTGCCCACAACATGCCTTTTCATCATTGCGGCAGGTGCTGCTTACAGCAGCACCCGCAGCAATGTTGGGAATGCGGAATACGACTGCCAGGGTGGCGGTCGCATCCTAATTAGCGGTGCGGGACCGCCGCACGTCTGGTGGCCGGTCCCAGCATCGCAAGGATGGCGGGCGGACAAAGTCCGCCCGCCATCGTAATGGGCCCCTAAGTTTAGTGTCCAGCATCTACCCCTAGTTAATATTAACTGGAGTCTGAATAGTCAATTAATTAAGTTTAGTGTCCAGCACATACCCCTAATTAATACTAACTTGAGTGGGAATAGTACATTATTTAAGTTTAGTGTCCAGCACCTACCCCTAATTAATACTAACTGGAGTGGGAATAGTAAATTACTTAAGTTTAGTGTCCAGCACCTACCCCTAATTAATACTAACTGGAGTGGGAATAGTAAATTAAATAATTTTAGTGTCCAGCACTTACTCTGAATTAATAGTAAATGGAGTGGGAATAGTAAATTATTTAAGTTTAGTGTCCAGCACCTACCCCTAATTAAGACTAACTGGACTGGGAATAGTAAATTAATTAAGTTTAGTGTCCAGCACCTACCTCTAATTAATACTAACTGGAGTGGGAATAGTAAATTAAATAATTTTAGTGTCCAGCACCTACCCCTGAATTAATACTAACTGGAGTGGGAATAGTAAATTAATTAAGTTTAGTGTCCAGCACCTACCCTGAAATAATACTAACTGGAGTGGGAATAGTAAATTAATTAAGTTTAGTGTCCAGCACCTACCCCTAATTAATACTAACTGGAGTGGGAATAGTAAATTAATTAAGTTTAGTGTTCAGCACCTACCCCTAATAAATACTAACCGGAGTGGGAATAGTAAATTAATTAAATTTAGTGTCTAGCACCTACTCCTAATTAATATTAACTGGAGTTGGAATAGTAAATTAATTAAGTATAGTGCCCAGCACCTACCCTGAATTAATACTAACTGGAGTGGGAATAGTAAATTAATTAAGTTTAGTGTCCAACACCTACCCCTAATTAATACTAACTGGAGTGGGAATAGTAAATTAATTAAGTTTAGTGTCCAGCACCTACCCCTAATTAATACTAACTGGAGTGGGAATAGTAAATTAAATAATTTTTGTGTCCAGCACTTACCCTGAATTAATATTAACTGGAGTTGGAATATTACATTAATTAAGTTTAGTGTCCAGCATCTACCCCTAATAAATACTAACTGGAGTGGGAATAGTAAATTAAATAATTTTTGTGTCCAGCACTTACCCTGAATTAATCTTAACTGGAGTTGGAATATTACATTAATTAAGTTTAGTGTCCAGCATCTACCCCTAATAAATACTAACTGGAGTGGGAATAGTAAATTAAATATTTTTAGTGTCCAGCACTTACCCTGAATTAATACTAACTGGAGTGGGAATAGTACATTAATTAAGTTTAGTGTCCAGTACCTACCCCTAATTAATATTAACTGGAGTTGGAATAGTAAATTAATGAATTTTAGTGTCCACCACCTAGCCCTAATTAATACTAACTGGAGTGGGAATAGTAAATTATTTAAGTTTAATGTCCAGCACCTTCCCCTAATTAATACTAACTGGAGTGGGAATAGTGAATTAAATAATTTAATTGTCCAGCACCTACCCTGAATTAATAGTAACTGGAGTGGGAATAGTAAAATAATTAAGGGGGTTATTATGATGGCAAAGTGCATCCGCCGCTTTTCCGCCGGTCGGCAATCGTTCCAATTTTGTTGAGGAGAAAAACATCTCCGAGACTCCGCTCCCATTTAAACCTTCGGCATGTGAATTTAATGAAACACATAACACGATGTTTGCTCTCTTATGCTTAGCAGTATCTTGCAGCCCGGCTGCCCGGTAGCATCTTTTCTTTAAAACAAATAATACGTCGAGTGTACGGTGTGACACACCGTTATTGTATATGGAGAGCTGCCACAAAACATTATCACAACAAGTCACCATGTGAGGCAAGACTGAAAGTGCATGTGGTTGCACATAGTGATTCCTCAAGTTAACACATACACTACTGAGGGCTCCACTGCGTTACTCACAATGAATGGATGGGTTAATGAAGTAAATTTCTAAAGCGCACCGGACACTCAGACACTCGTTCCCGAGAGAGTGTTCGAATGAGTTGACCAAAGTAGTTAGGGAGAAGAAACGGCAAACAGCTGCTGGCAGCATTAGCACAAGGCCTTACAATTGTATAGTGCATTCCTAAATGTTGCATGCAATAAAATTTCATCAACAAAAAATAAATGTCTAGCACTCTGGACACTGAGTGGAAGCCGGGGAAACGGGGTCACGATTCTGCTCAAGCTCTTCCCTACGTTGTGCTGTGAGGTCTCGTGTACTACCAGATGGTCTAAGGAATAATAAAAGAAGGGAAAGAATTCGTGAGTGCGTGTTAACACAGGGAAACCCGAGTCTGGGTGTAGAAACAGAGCTCTGAAGGTGGACACAATGCGCTGCACAAAAGGTCTTTTGGAAGCGCCTGCGTGGGTGCCCAGAAATATGTGTCAGTGCGGGCACCAGCACAAATTAACCCTTAAAATTGCTCCCCCCTTTAGGCAGTGAAGTAGTGACCCTGATCCCAGGCTACCAACAAACAAAGCATGAAAGGTTCGCTCAGTGGTTTGGAGCCTACGCGGACTATGACTTTGGAGTACTAATAGCTAATGTTAAATCCCAGCTCAAAATGTCAAAACTTTCTTGCACCAACTCTGATAATCAATGGAGATTTATCACCGAGGGGTGGGGGGGTTGAGAATTTTCCTGAAATAAAAAAAGAAAATCCTACCTGAGCAGGTCCGCCGTCCGCGCCGCCTCGGGTCCGACTCCGTTTGCGCCTATAGCCCCTCTCAGCCAATCCTGGCGCTGCTGGCAGCGCCAGGATTGGCTTAGGGCACGGTTACCTCTCGCCCGCCTTCCCATTAGGAGACCGAGGTTTGAGCCTTTGCTCAACCCTCGCTCTCCTAATGGGCATGCGCAAGCCAGTGCAAACACAAGTGCGCATGACTGGGCACGGCGCGAAAATTCGCTGCCCTTCCCCACTTATGCGCACTTGTGCTGCAGTGCTGCCTGCTGCCCCTGGTCCATCTGACAATCATGTCAGTCAACATGACGCAGGACCGCCCACCCCCTTCAGACTCTGAAGGGGGTGGGCGGTCCGACGTCATGCTGACTGACATGATTGTCAGTTCTCCCTCGGCGTCTTTAAACTTAAGTAAACTGATTCAGTTTACTTAGGTTCAAAGACGCCGAGGGAGCTGCGGGCGGGGGGGCTACGCCCCAACGCCCCAATGGACGCACCGCTCCTGCAAAACAGTTGTTTCTTTAGTTGTTGCTCGACCATAACACTTATTTGAATAGTACTTGCTGCATTTCCAATTGACTTTTAGTCCACTTTGCTTTTCCTGGGTCTAGACATACCCCATGTAACAAAGCAAAAATTTTCCTTTTTGGGATGTTATAAATTGGGCGCCTCTGTCATTGTGATGTGTTAGGTTCTACAACAAATGTATATTAAAATTATTAAAATGAATATTATAAATGTTTATTTCTTAATAAATACACATTGTTATTAATATACTTACAATGTTGGTTTTCTGCTGCTTTTCAATGGAGATGTTCTTTCTTTGTTTGTTGAATCCTGTTAAGTTGTTTATTTTTCTGTTGGAAGAGTAAAACACATTTTTACTTATTTTTTTACATTTGTTTATGGGCTGGGGTGGGTGTTTGGGATGGAGTTGGGGTTTGGTTGGGCGTTTTACATGATTTTTAAAATGCATTTTGCAAAATACTTACATTATTTGTTAGATGGTTTTAGGAGCTGGTCTGTACTTTTTTTGATGCTTTGAGAAAAATCTGTGGAGGAGACAAAAATTAGAAAAAGATATATATTAATTATTTGAGTAAGACAAATGGTTGTTTTTCAAGATTAGCATTATTATGTTTATTTTATAGATGGTAATTTACTTACTTTTTGAAGGATGCAATAGCTTTTTCTTTGATGAAGTCCTTGATTCTGGTAGAAATCTGGCCGAGTTTTGGCTTCCTTATTGTTTTTGGTATAATGTGTAAAATAAGACTAAGGGCCCAATTATGATGGCGGTCGGAAAAGCATCCGGACCGCCATGGTAGCGGGAATCAACCGTCCGCATGTACCGCGGGAAAACCGGCGGTCCGATTAGGATCAACCGCCAGAAAAATCTGACCGCAGCGGAATGATGTCACGAAAGACCGCCGGTAGCGTGCGGAGCAGGTGAAAATCTGTCCGCGGCGGTCGGAT
The DNA here is from genome assembly GCA_963921515.1 of Calotriton arnoldi. NCBI lineage: Eukaryota > Metazoa > Chordata > Amphibia > Caudata > Salamandridae > Calotriton > Calotriton arnoldi. Next base: position 631,574 of record CAWUFW010000597.1, on the reverse strand, counting down.
TCGCGGCGGAAAAAGCCCAAACCGATGCACGGTCAGCGGATTGACCGCACATGAAATTAGGATACCATTGAGGTGACAGCGGAACGATCCGCTGTTTCCGACTGCCGCGATTGCAACCAGTGATGAATGGGAGAGCCAGCGGAAGGGCGGTCGTATACCCACCGCCGCGGCCGCTCTGAAAAAATCATGGCGGCCGACCAAAAAAACACACAACATGCCCACCAAGTGTACCCAGCAACCTGGCTCAGCCTCAAAAAACACCTAACACACCCCAATGACACATCCCCATGGCAAGTAAAAAAACTACAAATCCCAGGTCAACCCACACAACACACCTGACATCAATACTCCATTTTGACACACCGTCATAGCCGAGTATAAAACCAGCCCCTTCCCTGACCACAATCCTTTGCAATACTCCACCACTGAAGGAACTAACCCTACAGCACAAAGGAGAGGCACACCACCACACAACTCACCAGCACAACACACACACACCACTTACATGACCACCACCCATCTCACACCTGCACTTTCAACCCCTTTGCACATCACACACCATGGCACAGAAGAAAATGCCCAAATTCACTGACAATGAGTTGTCAGTCATGGTAGATGAGGTAATCAGAGTAGAACCACAATTGTTTGGAAGCATGGTCCAACAGACACCATTAGCCACCAAAACACTAATGTGGGAAAGGATAGTCCGCAAGGTCAATGCAGTAGGGACTGTCCCACGCACCAAGAGGGGAGATCGTGAAGCGGTGGCATGACCTCAAGAAAAAGGTGAAAGAGAGGAACAACAAGAACCGTGAGCTGGCTCAGAGGACTGACGGTGGCCCTCCCATTATACCAAGAACATTCACCGCATGGGAGGAGAAGGTGCTTGCCATACTGCATCCAGAGAGTCTCACAGGAATAGCCGGGGGAGTGGAGGCTGGTAAGTAACAACAAATGTCTACCATCACACTGCTATGTACTGTCTTGCACAACTACAAAGCTACACCTCCTAGGCCCAAATGCATTCATGTGCACCACATACTCCCCAACACATGTCTCACAGATCTAACATTCACTCCCTCTAAATCACCCCAAAGGTAGCTAGCAACATTCCCAGGGTTGCATGTGTACAGGCAGCCAGCACTACAACTCCCACCAGGCCCCCTTGTCCCACAGCTGAGCAAGATGGAGCACTCCCCCACACCCAGAAGCATGTGGCAGCCATTGCATTGTTCACCTCCACCTAACAGGTAGGTAGCCATCTTAACAGGGAGGGGTGTTTGTGGGTGGAAAGCCAGCACTACAACTCCCACCAGGCCCCCTTGTCCCACAGCTGAGCAAGATGGAGCACTCCCCCACACCCAAAAGCATGTGGCAGCCATTGCATTGATCAGCTCCACCTAACAGGTAGGTTGCCATCTTAACAGGGAGGGGTGTTTGTGGGTGGGAAGCCAGCACTACAACTCCCACCAGGACCCCTTGTCCCACAGCTCAGCAGGATGGTACACCCCCACAGCCAGAACCATGTGGCAGCAATTCCCCCCCAACTGTGCCACTGAACAGGTAGGTAGACAGTGCATGCACCCTGCCATGTCTCCCAAAAAGCATGGAGCCATATGACCACACCAGCCCTCACAACCCACCCAGCTTTGCATAGATCCAATAGGCACTTCCAGTGTGCAGACAGCTAAGCGTATGTAACTGGCACATAAATTTAAGTTTGACTCACCAAATCACATGTTGAAGAAATTCAGGGCACAATCATGCACAGCACTGAATGCTATATGTAAGTGCCATGGGGGCAGAGCATCAAGGCCCATTTGAAAACAAAGCAAGCATGGTCATTCTTAAAAATAAAGCAAAGAACATGATATGACGGAGGGATGCATGAGATAACAATGGCCAGTACATGCTCAGAATGAACGTCTTCCATGCAGAGTAAACAACAAAGACGCTTCACATAAGTTGTTGTGCTGCTAGTCGTTAGATGACGACATGTCCTTGTAATCACACAATCTGTACGTGGAGCATGGTATCTATTGACATGTCACACCATGGACAAGTAATGTATGGACCTAAACATCATGTCATGATGCTCAGTACCGTGCAGCCATACAATGTGACTTCAATGTGAACTGTGTGGTGTATAACATGTAACATTCAAACATCTAACACCAAGCCTGTGGGGTTCACTTCATTGACCATTTCTTCTCTGTTCAACAGGTGACCAAGAATTGACTGCTGCAGATGACAACAGCAACCTGCAGAGCCAGTCTCCCCCTCCCCCCCGGGACAAGGACTCTCGGATGCAGACTCCTTAAATTCCTCGGATGCAGACCAAGAACCTGGCCCATCAGGCCTGCCAGGGCGCACCAGGTCCCAGGCCCCCACTGTCCCCACCACCACCACCTCAGGAACAACAACTGCACTGACTCCTGCTGTAACGACCTGTGCAGCTTCCACCACCACCACCAGTGCTGCCTGAAACCCTGTCCCTGCCTCAGAGGATACACAGGCCACCCTACAATCTGAGGAGGGCAGGGAGAGTCAGCGGGTGCGTCGAGTGGTGACGCCACAGGTCCGGGACAGCAGGGCAGGTGGGAGGGCAAGTGGGTGACAAATCCAACAGTGCACTGGGCCTGAAGCCCTGGCCAACATCGCAAGAGTCCTTGGTGCCTATGAACAAAACCAGGGACAGATGGGCCAGGTTCTGGAGGAAGTGCGTGAGGTCCGCCTGCTGCTGAGGTCCATGGACACTCATATGGGCCAAATCGTGGACCTCTTGGGGTGTTCTGAGGGACAGGCCTGCAGCCCAAAGGCCAGCTCCACCTCCCTCCAGTGGCCCGCAGGATGACAGTCCTACCACCTCACCTGCGGCCACAGAGAGGGGTGAGCAGGAACAGGATGTGTCCTCAGACACCTCTGACCCCGCAGCAGAGGCCCCCCCTGTCAAACGCTCAAGGGGCCGTCCGAGGAAAAACAAGGGATCACGTGGCAAAGCACCAGCCAAACGCCAGTCAAGGAGCCAGCCCTGATGGCACCTCTCTCCACCTTGCCATTGACTTTGGGGACTATCCTTACCCACACTGCCATGTTGATGGCAGGCGTCTGTTGGACTGTGTCACCACATCATTGTGGTGACTACTCTATTGTCTCGTCTACCATCACTGACAACTCATTGATTCACTTTGCAGCTTTTTTGTAAATAATCACTTCCCTGTCACATATACTCATTGTAAATAAACACTCTTTACACACCTATGTTTTCATGTCAGCTCCATTTTTATCACAGGATGTACAATGTTGACTCTGATTACAATGTACCAGGAGCACTGATTGTTTTGAGGCATTGAGAGGCTGAAGGGACCTAGGAAAACACAAGAGAACAACATTCACTTGTCAGGTCATGGCATCACACCCATTACACAACACTTGTTATCAGTACACTCAAACCTGCACACATTACAATGAGCAACAATATCGACATAGACATCATGTAGCTGTGCATAACTACCCTGTCCCAGAAACATTAGCCCTCAGCACACAGCCAACAACAGGCAGCAGTCACAAAGCTCCCCTAGGCCTTTTAAACAACAACAAAAACAGCAGACAATGGCACTGTTGTACAATGTCACTCACCTTCAATGGAAGTAGCGGTTGATGAGCTGTTGACACAGGTCAACACCTTCCTCCTCTCCACTATCCTCGTCACTGGACATGTGTGGGTTTGCAGGCGGGGGCCTCGGATGCTCATCATCGTCCAGGAGCAGGGGGATCTCTTTGCGCCAGGCCAGGTTGTGGAGCATGCAGCATGCAACTACGATCTGACACACCTTTTGGCAAGAGTACATCAGTGCACCTCCGGTCCTGTCCAGGCACCGGAATCGAGACTTCAGGAGACCAAAAGTACGCTCTACCACACGACGTGTCCTCCCATGGGCATCATTGTAGCGGACTTCACTTGGGGTCCTGGGATTCCTTAGTGGGCTCAGCAACCAAGGCCGGTTGGGATATGCAGAGTCACCTAGGTGTGAGATACACAGAACAATTTTGTAAGATAACTGTGACAGAGGACAGCCTGTCACACATACAGCACGCTACTTAACTCTGCGTACTCACCCACACTCCACGCACGCTCTGGATACAGATTTGACATCAGCTGTGGTACGATGCTGTTATGCAGGATGTAGGAGTCATGGGCTGATCCTGGAAATTTGGCACAGACATGTGAGATTATCATATCCGCCTGGCATACCACTTGCACATTGATGGAATGGAAATGCTTCCTATTCCTGTAGATGTGCTCACGTGCCTGTGGTGGAACCAGCCCAACATGTGTGCAGTCAATGGCACCAACAACATTAGGGATGTGGCCAAGGTCATAAAAATCACCCTTCACAGCCGCCAATACATGCCTCCTGGGGAAATGGATGTATCTGTCCTTGTAGGTCATCATAGCGGACAGGACATCACGTAGCACCATGCTGAACATTGGTTGAGACATCCCACCTGCGCTGGCCACCGTGTACTGGAACGAACCAGTTGCAAAAAAATGCAGGGCTGCCATCACCTTACACGTCGGTGTCAAAGCAGTTGGATAGGTTCTGCGAGGCATCAGATGGGGCTCCAACAGGGTAGGTCGATCCAAACGGAATTTACGTATGACGTCCTCATTCTCCATGTCCGCAAGCACCGTGAATGGACGAAAAACATTTGGTAGCCTCCTAGGTGAGAGGAAAGGGGACACATGTCAATTCAATTCCCCTCTGAGATGGGCACAACATCTTAGGTTTTGACTGACACAGCGCCAACAATGACTGGCATGAAACTACAGCTTACAGCACAAGTTACATGTAGGGACACCTTGATCTAAACTAGTCGTACACTTGTACAGTATTCACACAGTGAGTACCCCCAAACAGATTCAGACTATGTGAATGCCAAAAGGTATATTTCAACATCTTGTGTCACCAGCCCTGAGAGTAGTTGACACAGCACATGTGTGAAACAGCAACACTGCTGGCTTCGACGTAGCTGCTGTACCTGCCACACCTTCTTGCGTAAGTCCGACAGGGCACATATTAACAACACAATGAGCACAGTGTGCGCACAATGATCAAGTATGTACAGGAGCTCAGCAATGTACACAGTGAAATAGGCAAATCATGTAGCCAGACCTTCATTGCTGTGTGTTGCTTAGCCATCTCAGACATTGACATGTGTACATCTTTGAGAGTCCATCACACCACAGATCTGTGTACATGCACAACAATATCATAAGTGACATGTGAGGGAGTACAAGCCAATGCATGTAATCCTGTGCACTGACATGGCATGTGTAGTCATCAGCGAGTCAAATGTAACACTAGCATTGGTTTGCACTAACTGGTGGCATGACTCATAGTAAGTGTCTACTGTTCAATGTTGAGAACTGGCCATTGCCATTGCTACAGCATGATGTGTCCATAGGTGCCATAAGCGTGCACCGCCACCACAATCACAGCCATAGGCACCAATGCCAAGCGGCCAAATCGCGGTAGCGACTGCCTGGGCCCTGCGGTGTGACACCGCCAATGCCCATGCCCTTACAGCCAATGGGAGCCGCAATCGCGGTAGTGATATACACATTTGAAAATGGAGGTTGGCGTGCACTGCCACCACAATCACGGCCATAGGCACCAATGCCAAGCAGCCAAATCGCGGTAGCGACCGCCTGGGCCCCGCGGTGTGACACCGCCAATGCCCATGCCCTTACAGCCAATGGGAACCGCAATCGCGGTAGTGATATACACATTTGAAAATGGCGTTTGGCGTGCACCTCCACCACAATCACGGCCATGGGCACCAATGCCACGCGGCCAAATCGCGGTAGCGACCGCCTGGGTCCCGCGGTGTGACACCGCCAATGCCCATGCCCTTACAGCCAATGGGAACCGCAATCGCGGTAGTGATATACACATTTGAAAATGGCGGTTGGCGTGCTCCGCTACCGCGGGGCCAGTCATTGGATGCAATTGAAAGATGCACGATTGCGGTAGCAACCGCCTGGGCCCCGCGGTGTGTCATTGCCAATGCCCATGCCCTTACAGCCAATGGGAACCGCAATCGTGGTAGACAAATGCACTTTTGAAAATCGCGGTAGGCGTGCTCCGCTACCGCGGGCCGGTCATTGGATGCAATTGAAAGATGCACGATTGCGGTAGCGACCGCCTTGGCCCCGCGATGTGTCACCGCCAATGCCCATGCCCTTACAGCCAATGGGAACCGCAATCGCGGTAGACAAATGCACTTTTGAAAATCGCGGTAGGTGTGCTCCGCCACCGCGGGGCCGCTCATTGGATGCATTTGAAAAAAGCTGACCTGCAACACCAATTGCAGCATCTGAGTACCACTGAAATAACCCCAGGGGGCTATATATGTGTGGGAGAGAGCCACACATTTCCACTGCTTCCAGACACTGCTGCCTGACACTCTTCACCACCAATTGCTGCTGTTCCTGTCTCCTGGACCCAGTGATGGCGAGAACTGAGAACATCAGGGCCCGTCCCTTCACCACAGAGGAGCTGGAGGTCCTTGTGGACGAGGTGCTCTCACAGTATGGGAGGCTTTATGGTGCTCCAGATGTCATGGTAAGTGTTTCAGAGTGGAAGTGAGAGTGCAGGGAGTGCACACATGAAGTTGATCTGCTGCAGTATGTGCCTGAGAGTGTGGGTTTGTGTGATACACTGCCTAGGATGCTGACTTCAGGAAAATGGGGTTTTTCGCCTATTTTACACATTTCCAGGGCTGCATTTCAGGATGGGAGGGACCTGCAGTGTTATTGCAGCCATACAGTGACACTGCAAGTTTGGAAAGTGGAAGTCAGGACAGACATTGCCTGTGCGAATGGATGTTTGAGTCCAGGAGGTTTTCACATGCTCATTTGTGACATTGCAAAGACTTTCTGTCCAGAGGGTACTGATGGAAGTGTGTTTGAATTTCTATTGCCACCATGGATCTGTGAGCAGTATGCACAAGAGTGAACTGCCGGAGGGTGACAATCTTGGTGGAAATTCCCATATGACACAGCAGATTGTTGTACTTCAGAAACATCCCCCTTCCCTTATTCTCATTATGTGTACTGACTCGCATGTGTAGGCACTGTTTGCACTCTCATATTGTACATGCATGTGACTGTTCTGATGGCCCATGTTAAACCTCAGTGTGAGCCACTCTGGCCTGCACAGTTACTGCCCAAATTGACAGGGACCCATCACTGAATGGACAGAGTGAAACATATGTGTCGTCTGCCACCCTATTCCTCAATGAGCTATCTTAGGCCTGTGGATTGCACAATACAGACCTTGTGAGAAGGGTGTGAGAATGTCAGATCATGTCCCTAAATGTGACCGCCATGACACAGTGAGCCATTCACAGCCCAAGGACATTGAGGGGTGTGCATTGTTGGACACAGTGATTCTGCCACGAAACATCCTTTACAATGTGATGTCTGTCTTGCTCCCTCACAAACTGCATTGCAGATGTGGGCCTCCTTCACATTGCTTTCTGTGCTGGCATTCTGCATGTGCATGAGATGTCCAGGTACTGTGCCCATCCTCATACCTGCATGCATTTGGGTACGATTGTCTTATGCTAATGTTCTACGTGTCATGCTGTATGGCCCCTGCTAAGCATGTCTGAATAGCTGTGCTAAGTTTGTGCATGCTCCTGTACTGAGACACAATGGTACATAACCCATTGTTACTGATATTTCCTCCTCTTGCCTCCCATGCCTGCAGCTCAAAATCTACCAGCGTAAGGCCATATGGAGGGCCATTGCACGCAAGGTGCGGGCTCTGGGTGTCTTCAACCGACTTCACACACACTGTCGAAAGAGGTGGGATGACATCTGCCGGCTGAGCAAGAACATGGCAGAGATGACGCTGGGGCTGCTCCCTTGGACTGGCAGGTTGGCGCGCAGGAGCATGACACCACTAATGGCCCGCATCTTGGCAGTGACACAGCCAGAGCTGGATGGACGCTTGAGGGCCCATCAGCAGCAAGTTGGGGGTGAGTATTCTGCGAAGGGTGACTTTTGGGGTGTGTGACTGCATGTGTCCCAACCCTGAGCCAGTGCAGAGCTCTGTGATGTTTCTAGTGTGATGCAATGGCTTGTAAGTGGCCTCTGTGTTGAGTGCAGCTGTCATGCATTTGCGGTACATGTACTTTCTCATGTGTTTCATGTAATGGCCCTTGACATTGCATGCTAAGATGTGGCCTTATGGCATCTGCTGCATTAGGGGAGTCATGGACATCACTGGGCAGTGAACAGCAGTGTGCCTCATCTTAGTGTGCTTTCGTCGATGTGTGCAGTGCCTGACCTCGATCTTGTGAGAACTACACATCTGACACCAATGTGCAACAGTAGTTGTGCTTCAAAGCACAACATGGTGGATAGCAGGAGCTCATGGCCATTGCAAGTGGACATTTTGGAGTCTGTATCTGTGTTGTCCCCTTAAAGTGACTCCATATGTGGCTGTGACAACAAGTTGAGATGTACATCTTTTTCACCTACAGGCACATGGGTATGCTTACAGGGATCTGTATGTCAGGTTACATGGAGGCACGGGCAAGCTATTTGGCTGTGTGAACATCCCATGGGTCATTAATGCCAAGTATGCATGTTCCCATGCATCTTTATATTTTTGCATTGTGGCTGCACATGCAGACTGCACAGGGGGGTGTGCAACATGGGGGTATCATCATCTTGTTTTGTGCTTTGTTTGCATATTATGTTTGTGAGTATGGCACTAAACTGAACCTACGTATCTGTCTCTTGCAGCATCTACCGAGGGCACAGAAGGACAGGGGACGGACACCGGGGATGAGGCATCTTGCTCGACGGCTACACATGAGCTCACTGACACTGATGTGACCAGCGCCTCGGAGGGGGACCGGAGTGCCCTTGAAGAATCACGCCTGGAAACACCAACCTCAACGTCATCTGACGCCAGCGGTGACTCCTCAATGTTGGCGGACACAGGGAGTGGGAAATCTCCCTCTTCTTCCACCACACATCGTCCAGTGCCCACCCTCCCGGCTACTTCCACTAGTGCTGCCAGTGCCCGCAGCAGTAAGAGGGGTAGAGTGTCCTTCCCAACAGGGACCGCTGCCCCTGCCCCTGTCTCCCCTGCTGCCCTCAGTGTTGAGGCGGTGGAGCTTTTGCGCCAGCTGTGTGTGGGTCAGACTACTCTACTGAATGCCTTCCTTGATCATGACAAGAAGTTGGCACGGAGGGCATTCATTCTGACGTGGGTGGGCTACACAGAGCTGTCCAGTCTTTGTCCTCCACAGTGACGGCAGCCATTCAGCTGGCACAGGCTCAGGGTCCAGCTTCAGTCCCTTCGGCAACCACCCTGCCAGTGGCCACATCTGACGAGAGTGACCACACACCACAGCCCTCAGGCTCCAAGTACTCCACACGAAGCACAACACAGCAGCACTCCAAGCGGGCCAGAGCGCAGACACCATCCCCAAAACCAAAAGAAGTAATGTAATGTAATGTAAAAAGCACTTATATAGCGCACTGTCACCCAACGGGTATCCTGGCGCTGCGATTATCAACACTGCACTGGTCAGACGGGAGTAGAGGAAAGCAGCTCACAGACCTAATCCCTGGGGAACAGCCAAGTTTTCAATATTTTTCTAAAAAGTTGAAGATTCTCAATCTGTCTAAGATCGAGTGGGAGTTTGTTCCACAGACGCGAGGCAGTGTAGCTGAAGGCCCTACCGCCTGTCCTCGCTCTCCTAATTTTAGAGGTACACACCAGATGCGCTGATGCAGAGCGCAGGTTCCTTGATGGTCTGTACCAAGTAAATCTGCTCTGCAGTGGACTGGGCCCTTTTCCATGTGCCGCCTTATGAACCATGCAGAGAGACTTAAATTGTATTCTCTGCAGGACAGGGAGCCAATGGAGGTCCCTCAGAGAAAGAGATGCAGAGGACCTACGTTGTCTATTAAGGGCTAGTTTGGCGGCCATGGTCTGGACTCTCTTTAATTTTTTTATTAATGTGTCTGGAGCTCCGAGCAGCAAGGCGTTGCAATAATCAAGCCTACTCATAATAACACTCTTCACCACCTGTGCCCTCACTGAGACCGGTAAAACCGGTAAGATTTTCCGTAGGACTCTAAGCAGTGATAGACAGACACTAACAGTTTTATTAACTTGAGAGTCCAGTTGAAGGGTATTGTCAAACATCACTCCTAGATTGCGCACCGACTGAGATGGCAATAAGGGTTTAGCAGTTGATGAAGGCCAGAAATCAGCTGGAAGAGGGCGGAAAAGCTTATTAGCTGTAAACTGTAGAATTTCCATTTTTTCTCCATTGAATTGTAGGGAATTGTCCTTGAGCCAGTCAGCAGTTCTTTTCATACACTCATGAAACTTATCCATTGACACTGCTTGATTCCCCTCCGTCGTGAAGACAAGCTGAGTGTCATCTGCATAGTTCACAAGTTCTATTCCGTAAGATCTTATGATGGGAATGAGGGGACGCATATATATATTAAAAAGGATTGGGCTTATTGCAGAGCTCTGGGGGACCCCATGTAGACTGGGGCTAAAATTGGAGATAAATGGTGACATGGCCACTGCCTGCTGCCTTCCAGAGAGGTAGGACTGAATCCATTTCAGCTCTGTACCTCTGATTCCGGCTTCCATAAGTCTTTCTATCAGGATAGTGTGACTGACCGTGTCAAACGCGGCCGACATGTCCAGTAAAACCAATATCACTGACTGCCCAGTGTCAGGCCGCAATCTAAGTCCATCAAGGACTGTAACAAGTGCCGTTTCTGTCCCATGTGCTGGGCGAAACCCAAATTGAAAATCATCTAGAAGATGATTATCTTCCAGAAATTGTGAGAGTGTTTGGCTAACCAGCCGCTCCAAGATCTTTACTGGATAGGGTAACAGGGAGATAGGCCTGTAATTAGCTAGACATGTGGGATCAAGTATGGCCTTCTTTAGCAAGGGCGTCACTATTGCTTGCTTCCAACACTCGGGAACTATACCATTACTTAAGGATTGTTCACAGATTAACCGGAGAGGAGGAGAGAGCTCCTGAGCAAATTCTTTCCACAGACCCAGAGGAGACACTCATGGCCAGTTTATTAAAGCCTTCCTCTTTAGGGATCTGAAACTGGTCCAGGATAGCCTGTACTTCTTTGTTTACTCTATCTTCCTGTACCTCCTCCGAAATTAACTCGGGTGGGCTATGTTCACTAACTATGTTAGTTTCTTTATTAGGTTTGAGACCACCGATGATTTTGTTGATCTTTTCTTCAAAATGGACTGCTAAATTATTGCATAATTCTTGTGAAGCTATGGTTTTGTTTTTTACACATTCAGGGTTGGAAAGCTCCCTCACCACCTTAAAAAGAGTCCTTGCACTATTAGGGGCTTGCAGAATCGTTGTAGCGTAATGAGCCACCTTGGCGATAGCTTCTTTTTAGGCACTCAGTGCCACTTTCAGCAGTATTTTCTCCCTTTCTTCATAATGTTTCCTCCATTTTCTCTTGGCTATTTTACAAACCTTCCTTTGACTCCTTAGCTCCTCATTATACCACGGGGCTGACGGTTTTTCTCTACACTTAATCTTTTTCGTAGGAGCCCTTTGGTCCAGAGTAAGTTTAATCTGCCTACAAAAATTAGAGTAATTTTCTCCCACTGACATACTGGCATCAAAGTTCACTTCAGTGAACATTGGACGATGTTTGTTTGTCAGCAAATTATTCCAAACCCTGCCGTGTCAGTAGGTACCAGTATGGTTAGTTTTGCTGTACTCCCTATTTATTAGAGGGAATATTATCAGAAACCGAATTAAATAATGGTCAGTCCAGCACAAAGGTTGTGTCTATGTCACTTCCACCATGCTATGCTCGGCAAATTTAAGGTCCAGAATGTGACCTCCCTGGTGTGTAGGTTGCAGCACTAATTGGTGCAGGTTAAAATTTTCACAAGCTTGTAGTAACTCTCTCATAGCAGAATCCAAGATTCCATTTCCCCATAAGTTGAAATCTCCCAAGATAATCTTTCTGGAGTGGGTGATGGAAAAATTGTAGAGTATGTCAATCAGCGCCTGGCATTGGGAGTTAGCTCCTCCGGGCGGCCTATAGCAGACTATACCAGAGACTGAATGTCCTTTGGCTTCCTTGAGGGAGAAACCTAATAGTTCCAAGCCCTCTACTTCGTCCACAGTTAAGGGGGCGAAGTTCCATATGTCTTTAAAGATCACACCCGCCCCTCCACCTCTCCCAGCTAGGCGTGGTTTATGAAAGATCTTATATCCCGGGGGACATACTAACCCTAGCTCAACCTCAGAATCGGGTCGCGTCCAGGTTTCTGTGAGAAACAAGGCATCCAAATTGTACTCTTACAGCAGAAGAAAAATCTCCTGGTGGTGCTTAACCATGGATCGCGCATTAATGAGTCCACATTTTAAGTTGTTTTGCCTGTGAAATGTTTTTTCAGACCCTCCTGTATTACGTTCTGTGCGTTTAATGCAGGCGCCGCTATGCCCACCTATAGCCAGAAGTTTTTCCTTTGAGTAGCAGATAGTCGCGTCCCTAGTTGGAGAGCGCCCTAAACCGGCAGCATGCCTCGCGTTGAGCGCGACCGGAGCGCGGACGTGCGCAGACGGGCTTGCATTCCCTCACCTTAAATAGGGAGGAGCGTGCTAAGTTCAACAGCTAGAATGCTGACCAAGATGGCGTGTGCTTGGTGACCCGCTCTTACATGTGGCGTACACCGGCTCACCTTGGTCAGTAAAGTGCAAATGCAAGATGAAGCTGAGCAACTTAGTAACTGTGGGCTAAACAATTCTAAAATAACAGTAAAAGTAAAAAAAAAAAACACTTCCTTCCTTTCTTCTGTTAAGGACTAACACGCTACTTTCACCAACAGAGATACTGACATGTGCAGCGATAATCTTTACTATTCTCGCGCTTGCATTCCCTCACCTTAAATAGGGAGGAGCGTGCTAAGTCCAACAGCTAGAATGCTGACCAAAATGGCGTGTGCTTGGTGACCCGCTCTTACAAGTCACACAGGAACGCAAATCCAAAAGCCCTTTGGGTGACAGTCAGGGGCATCAAGCCAAGAAGCAGGCCTCAGGATCACTTGCATCCAAATCAGTCCAATCCAAAGACACTTCCGTCCCAAAACCTGCTCCCAAAGACAGGCAAAAAGTTGCCGTGCCTGCTGTGAAGCTGGTGCCTGCAAAGAGTCCGCAGAAACGGCTCTCTAAGGCAGGTTCACCCACAACCTCAACTCCCACCCACACCCCTGTGAAGGTGGGATAGGAGGGCACTGTGGGGGGTTCACCTGGTCAACAGGGGATGGAGGGGAAAAGGCAAGGCCAGGCCAAGCGTACCACCATACCCAGCAGATCACCAGAGGGAGGGCCACCACCTGCACCTGAAGCACCTTTGGTGGGGAGTGAGGCTGTTGTGCCCGCCCCACTTCACACTCCTACCAAGACAATTCTTCAGTATCGAATCCCCAAGAAGTGGAAAGGCAGCCCTCCACATTCTCCCTCACACACTGTGTCTCACAGTAGCATGTCTCCGCCTCCCGTGCCACCATGCCACCCGGTCCAAGCAGCCCTCCTGCTGACAAAGCCACTGATGCCTCTACCTCAGCTGCTCCTCCCTCTCCCAGGTTTGGTCCACCAACGGTCCCCGACAATCAGCCACCTCCCAGTTCAACTGACAGCCAAGTCTGAGGCAAAGTCCCCCTCCCAAAGCCATCTCTCCCACAGCAGTGCCTGGACTGCCCATCTGTATCCTCAGAGCTGTGGTGATTCCCATGGCAGTGTACGGTGTCACCCATTCCCTGTGCACGTTCAGATGCACACATGTCCCTCCTTTGAACTATGGACTGGCCACTGGCCTTGCTGTTTGTGACTTTGGGGGCCCATTCCCTGTGCAGGTTCTCATGCACACATGTACCTACTTTGAACTATGGACTGGCCACTGGCCTTGCTGTTTGTGACTTTGGGGGCCCATTCCCTGTGCAGATTCTCATGTTCACATGTCCCTCCCTTGCACTATGGACTGGCCACTGGCCTTGCTGTTTGTAACTTTGGATGCCCATTCCCTGTGCAGGTTCTCATGCACACATGTCCCTCCTTTGAACTATGGACTGGCCACTGGCCTTGCTGTTTGTCACTTTGGAGGCCCATTCCCTGTGCAGGTTCTCATGCACACATGTGCCTACTTTGAACTATGGACTGGCCACTGGCCTTGCTGTTGTCTACTTTTGATGCCTATCTTGGTGATATGTAATAAAGACAGTTACTCCTGTTGTCTGCTTTGTCAGTGTCCTTGCTAAATAAAAGTGTTTTCTGTATGTGTATGGTTGCATGTGACAAATGCTCTGTATGCCACCTTCATATTGCCAATTGCTTCTTTTACTTTTTCAAGGTTTGGCAGTGGTGAGGGGCACTTTAGTTTTTCTTTCTTCTGAGGCTTGAGGGTGCAATGATGGGTGTTTGTGATGATCTACGATTATCATACTCATTATATGGTCGAGTTTGCTAAATTGTCCACATGTCATGTTATGATGCAATACCAGAACAGAGGTGTATTCTATCCAAAGGATTACTTGCGAGCTGGCCAGGGTTCATCATATCTGTGTGATATTTCTTGATGTGTGAACAGCAGTGTTGCTGTATGGTCATCTTGTGATGGCCTGTCTTTCTAGTCACATGGGTACATTTGGATGTGTGCACTTGTGTGGTCATGAAGTGTGGAGGGGTGATTTTGTTGTTAGTGTTGATGTGTGTGTGCCCCTGTAATGCCAACTGCACACATGTATGACACAGAAGCTGAGTGCCTGTTTGTTTCAATTGTCTGCCATGTGCTTCAGAATGTGGGCACATGTGGAAGTTGTAGGTTGGGCAGTGTGCAGTGTGTTGTTGTGTCCTTGCACTCCTGGGGGACACCTACTTGTTGTTGCTGCCAGTTGTGAGTATGCAGAGTGTGTGACAGGCAAGTCTGTGTTGTGTTTTGTTGATCAGCCATGTGTCTTGTTACTGTTTGTGCAGACTGTACAGACCTGCTCAGCCACACTGACAATATTTGTGAGTTTTCTCATGCATTGCTGTCACTTGACCCATTTTTGGCTCCAGTATGGTATGTGGTATGTGGAGTCATGCCATCCCCCATATGTGCTTCTGATGCCTACACATTGTGAGTGACTCCGTGTTAGACCTGGCATATCTTGGCGTGGTTACCCCTGACTTTTTGCCTCTACCTCCTCTATTTTGATGCTGTGATGGATTGCGTTTTACTGGCTTAGATGCTTTGGGCACTTTGCCACTGCTGATGAGTGTCAAAGTACAAGTGCTCCCTGTATAAAGTGTTATGGTAATTGGTTGTCCATAATTGGTATGTTTGCCTTACTAGTAAAGTCCCTAGTAAAGTGCACTATGTGTGCCAGGGCTGGTAATGCAAATGCTACTGGTGGGCCTGCAGCACTAATTGTGCCACCCACACAAGTAGCCCTAAAGAGAAAACTCAGGCCTGCCACTGCAGTGCCTGCGCGCAGTTTGCTAACTGCCATGTTGTCCTGACAAGTGCACCCACTTGCCAGGCCTTACCCTTCCCTTTCCATGCACATCAGACACCCTTATAGTAGGCCCAAGGTACCCCCCTGGGCAGGGTGCAGTGTTTGTGAAAGGTAGGACATGTACTGAGGTGTGTACCATGTCCTAACAGTGAAATACTCTCCATTTCGTTTTTCACTGTTGCAAGGCCATCTTGCCCTTAGGACAGAATGGGGAAGGCTGTGTAATATGTTTCTAGTCTATCTTCCCATAGGCTTAAGGTGGAGAGGTGAAGTTTAGTGTGCCTGAACTCACAATTTAATAACACATCTTTTTGTGAAGGTGGTTTTTGAATTGTGTGTTTAGAAACCACGCTTTTAGAAGTGGCTGGTTTTTTTGTTCTAACAATTCTGTGTGTCTCTGCCTGGTTGTGGATTGACTGTCTGGATTTGAATGTGATAGGATCTGGGGAATGTCTTGACCCAGGGGAGGAGTAGGTGAGACAGCAACAGGCTGACCTGCATCTGGAGTGTAGGGGGGAGGAGTAGCCCCCTGGAGGTGAAGAGGCCTGGGCTGCTGCCATAAAAGAATGGCTCCCCCTCCTGCTGTGTGATTAAGGACCCAGACCCCCACTATCAAAGGAAGAAGGTGCCGCTGGCAGGAAGACACCCAGAACTGGTTTGGACAGGGGTCAGTGCCCCCTGAACACAAAGACTTCAAAGACATTTAGGGGTATAACTATGAGAGCTCAAGCCCCTTAACGTTGGACTGATCAAGACTGAAAAGGATTTAAACTACTCCGTGGTCAAGAGGAACCTCTGACAAGGAAGAACAGCTGAAGAGACTGAAGAGAAGGACTGACCCTTGCTGTGTGTTCTGGGGCTGGCCTGCAGTTTGCTGATTTAACTAAGGAGAGGCTAAGGGACTTTGCTGTGTGCTGTGTCCCCCTGCTTGAACGGACTTTGCTGTGTGCTGTGTCCCGAAGTAACTTGTCTCCAAGGGCCCAAGGAGAGCTGGCTCCCTGTTGTGGAAACTCAGGAACATTAAAGTTTCCAAGTGTGTCTCAGCGACGCTGTGTGCGTGTGCTTTTTGCAGCATGAGACCTTCGTAAGCATTGCCCCGGGACTGTCTGGCCCGAAACCCAACCGAGTCTCAGCGACGCTTTGTGCGTGTGCGTGTGCAGCTTGAGACTGCCGTGCGGGTCCGTGGTAGTGATTGGAAAGTGCCCCGTGACTGCAGGGCCCCGCGTAGCGTGAATCATCGTCCACGCTGCTGTGTAGCTGTTTGTGGCCCGAGCCGTCATCGTAACAGAGGCTGCGGATCAAGATCGCCGCCGCCGGCCCGAGCCGCAACGTGCTGAAGGATTTCGTAAAGTTAAGGAAGTCGTGAGGTAATCTTGATCGTCAGCAACGGAGAAGGCAGCGCCGTAACCTGTCCGGCTACCGCGTCGCCTTGCATCGGAGCTGCGTCGTCATCGGGAGCGCCCAGCAGGACGTCTGACGAGCGGGGAGAGAGAGAGAGCGAGGCAGCGCATCCCCCAGGTAAGGCTTGGACTCCGTTTGGGAGCCGCAAGCGTGTGAGGCCTGGGGAGGCGCAGGAGGAGTACCGGAGTGCTCCCGTCTCTCTCCCGCTGCATCGCGTTAGACGCGCTGAGTCCTCGAGCGGCCCGGACCTGCCCGGCAGAACCGGGGCCGCCCTCAGAAGTTCAGGACTGTTGTCTGTGGTTGGGGCTTAGTGGTGCCCGCGCTAATTGCGTCGATTGGCCTGGTATTATTCCTGCATTACGAACTGCCTTATTCTGTGCATTAGGGATTGTATTATTCCTGCATTACGAACTGCCTTATTCCGTGCATTAGGGATTGTGTTATTCCTGCATTACGAACTGCCTTATTACGTGCATTAGGGATTGTATTATTCCTGCATTATGAACTGCCGTATTACTTGCAATAAGGAGTGCGTTATTCTTGCATTACAAACTGCCTGATTACGTGCATTGAGGATTGCATTATTCTTGCATTACGAACTGCCTGATTACGTGCATTGAGGATTGCATTATTCTTGCACTACGAACTGCCTTATTACTTGCATTAAGGAGTGCGTTATACTTGCATTACGAACTGCCTGATTACGTGCATTGAGGATTGCATTATTCTTGCATTACAAACTGCCTGATTGCGTGCATTGAGGATTGCATTATTCTTGCATTACGAACTTCCTGATTATTTGCATTGAGGATTGCATTATTCTTGCATTACGAACTGCATTAGCCTGATAATACGAGCTGCTGTACGACTGCATTTGAACATCGTGAACTGCTCATTAATACCGCAAGAACCTACAAGTGTTTGTTGGCCTAATAACCGGCAAAGCAAAATATTACGAATACGCATATGTTGGATTCTTATCGTTTGGTCTTACCGTATTTTTCTGCTTGATAAAGATACCGCTATTTCCATACATCAGTGTGGTGTCCATTTGTGGTGTTATCACTGTGTCACTGGGAGTGTGGTTGCAAATACTTTACACATTGCCTTGAAGATAAGCCTGGCTGCTCGTGCCAAGCTACCAGGGGGTGAGCAGGGGTGATCAACGAGGGTGTCCCTCCTTTCCCTGACTAGAAGCAAGGGTCCCTATTTGGACTAAGGTAACTGCCTCAGCCAACTAGAGACCCCCAGTTCTAACACTCTTCTATGTGTTTGTGTACTGTACACTGCTCACCTGTCCACTACTGAAGTACACACCACTTCAATCTCATGTCTTCCACCCCATGGCTTGCCAGTATGTGAGCCTCCCCACCACTTCATAGTGTGACACTATGCTGTGTGAGGCTGATCTGTGTCCAGGACCAATGTGCTACTCAGGACAGTTTGCCAATTAGTTATGTGTTATTTTCTTGTACTTGTTTGCTGTCATGGTTGCTCATGTGCAGTGCAGATGTTTGGGCAGCACAGTCCTCTGGTCATGTTGTTTGCACCTCGATGTCCCTGAGTTGTGCATCTGTGGGTGATGGCTAAGCTGTATGTGTGTTTGCTGAGGTAGTGCTTCACTTCCTGAGTGTGATGTTATGTGTGTGCTGTGATGATTTGCATTGTGAAAGTTCATGGTGTGGCACTCAGATGTGTGTGCTACTGATTTGGTTGGTGTGCACACACTGCTTGGTGTGCATGCAGTGTTGTCAGTGTATGTTGCCTTGTACTTGCTTGTTGTGCATCCCCCTGATGTGCAGCTGAGTTTGCATTGTGATGGATTGGTCTGTGCATCTGTTGTGTTTTTGTTGTGGATGTATGCAGTGTTTGGCCTGTGTTGGCTCTTTGTACTGACTGATGCTATGTGTGTGTGATGTTCTATTTGCATGACGTTGTGTGTGAGTGGTTGTTGCTGTGTGATACATTCAGATGTGTGTTGCAGGTGTGGTGTGCATTACTTGTGTGTCTGCCACATGCAGCAAGGAGGATTCTTGTTGCTGGGCTTGTGTTCAGTGCACATTGGTGGTTAGTCCTCCTAATATTGACCTGTCACTTTTCAGGATTGTGCATGTGCATGCTTCTGGTACAATATGGCACCTTGTCCACTTCATGGGTGGTGAGGTGTCTGTGTTAGCTGATTGTCCTATTGATCCCAGTTAGTGTTCATGGATGATTTTTGATGATGCACCTCTTGTTTGTGTTGAGGTATGGTGTCCGTGCATTGGTCCTGAGTGACAATGTTGTGTATTCCTGTTCTGTCTAGGGTCACATTGCCTTTCCACTGTTTTGCTGCCCATCTGTGGGCTTGTTGTACTTCTATGTATGTTGTTTGTGTTTGGCTATTGTTTTGGTGTCTGCATTGGTTCAGGCATCCCTGTATGTTAGTGTGATGTTTGTGGGTGCACCACAGGGAGTGTGATCAGTTGTCATTGAACTCACAGGACACCATTTTGGCCTTTATGTGTGCTTCTCACAGGTGTTGAGTGCTGCAGGTGTAAGGTGGGTAGAGAATGGGTATGTCTAAAGGTCCTAGTTGTGTTTGACAGTCAAGGAGTGTGACAATGGGCCATGTGTGTTGTACTGATGATATACACGTCATGTCAGTTGAGACAGATGTGTGGCTGCTCACTGTATGACTTCAGACACTTCCTATCATTCCTGTGCCTATGCATGGCTTGCCTTGATGTGTCCCTGAGTTGTTGCACAGAGGTCAGTTTGGTTTAATTTCACTCACTGTGCCACCCATGTCTGATTTGATGGCCTAAGGGTGTTGTGATATGTTCCTTCTCTTGCATGTGATGTACAGATGCTATGTGGCTTGCTCCATGGTTTTCCAGCACTGTCCACTTCACTTTTGGCTGGCCCATTGATTGTCCTCCATTGCTGATGACCTATGGTGTGTGTATGTGGCTGTGTGTCAGTGTGGGGTGTTTGTGAGTGACTTGACAGGCAGTGTGGACAGTTCAGTGGATATTCTTATGCAGTATGAGTCTTCATTTTATAATTAGACTCAGTTTGCTTCACATGAGTGGGAGGTAGGTGTGAGGAGGAGGGTTGTCCAGCCCCTGAGCTGTGCAGGGTGTTCCTATTCACCCCCACCTTCCAAGACAGGCACCCTGGTCCTTTGGTGTGTGAGGTGCAAGGTCTGGCTACACCTGGGAGATGAATTGTGCAGGGGGGACACAGGAGGAGCACACAGCATGTGCCCCAAATGGGTGTGGGAAGCGTAGTGTGTGAAGGGTGGAGGTGGAGCCCTGTGAATCTTTGTGGACTGCCCATGCCTGGCGCCGGCCCTGCCTACTACATTTTGCGCATGTTTTCCCACGTCTTCACCGCTGCGGTGATGTGACCGGGACATTGCAGTGATTTCGCGGTTGATGGGTGACCCGGATGCGGAGGGGTGATTTCCTGTCAGGTGGGACATGTGTGGGTACACTTGGGGAGGTGTTCCTGTCCCCACCAGAGTGTCTGATGTGGACAGGAACCGTATATCAGCACACGAGTTGTGTGTTGTGGTTGTGTGCGGAGTTGTGTCATTGCGTACCTGCAGCGTTGTCCGCGACGGTCCATTATTTGCTGGTAGTGGATGAGGTACAGCACCGGAATGGCTTGAAGAGCTGGATCCATTGCGGTCCGGACCGGGTGGTGGGGACCAGGAGTCTGGTTTCGCGCTCCGCAGTAGTGCTTCCGCCATCTCTGGGTTGGTGGTTTCTCCGCTGCGGTGTGCTGGGTTGTTTGGGGCATCGTGATTTGTACGTCGGTCGGGACGTCATTCCGCACGGCGGTGGGTCTCTATTGGCTCCCACCGCCGCGGTGGCTTGCGCAAAATTCTGGCGGTTCACGTCGCTGCGTGGCGGATGGAAAATGGGCTATGTTTGCCCATTGTAATATGGCGGGCGCGGAGACCGCTGCTGGAGTGCGGAAAAGGTCATTTTCCGCCACTGCCAGCACCGCGGTTGTGCCTCCACCTGCCATCCTAATGAGCCCCTAAGTTTTCCTTAATTATTTAGGGGTCGATTCCGATTCGGGCCGGAAATCTCTCCGACCGAGCCGGACCCGGAGAGATTTCCGACCGAATCGGACCCGTGCAGTCCGACCGAACGAGTACGATGCGCACGTATGCCATCGGACCCGAGTCGGTCGGACTCCCATTGAAGTCAATGGGAGCCGGTCGTACAACGCGTACGCGGGCTCCCATTGACTCAATGGGTGCGAGGCGGACAAGTGCGCCCCTACAGCGGGTACGCGGCGAAGCGGATTCGCGCCGTACACGCACAGGTAGGGGGACCCATGGGTCCCCCCTGTGTGCGACTCGCGCGGCTACGCGTACAGGGGGTCCGACACGGACCCCCAAAGTACGGCTCCGACAGCTCTTTCGAGCCGGAGTGCGCGGCTCGGTCGGACTCGCCCGCGGCGCGCATCGTACTTACCCGGCCGGGAACGTCTCCATTGCGCAGTGCGAGTCGAGTCCGAGCGAGTCGGTCGGTGCGGTTCGAGCCGGGAACGAGTCGGTCGGAGCGGTCGGGACGCCCGGACGAGTCGGTCGGGCGACTCGCATCGCACTCGCTCGGCCGGACCCGCGTACGATTCGGTCGGGAAACAGGGCTCGAATCGGATCCGGTAAAGCCGAATCCGATTCGGAGCCCTACCGGCCGAGATCGGAATCGGCCCCATAGTCTTTATTTAATTGTTTGCTTAACCTCATTGGTTTATTTTAACATTGTGTATTTTTATTGGTTGATCTTTATTGTTCTAATTGTTTTGGTAGTTGTTTGCCATATATGGAAAACGCTAATTAAGAGTCAGTTACTTTTTTTTTTTCTTTTCACATGTTGAATTATTTAAATGTATATTATATTATATGTGATGTTAAATAAACTTTGTAGTTAATGTATATATAACATTTAAATGGTTATTAATAGGGTATTTATTATTTAATGTTTTAAGATATGTTTTACTGTGTTCTAAAAATATGTTTTTGATTTTATTTTATATGCAATGTATGTTTATTTATTTTACTATATTTATGGTGTTTAATTTTGTGTGTTTTATCTATTTTTTACTTGTCGATATTTTTACAAAAACGATAATAATGCTGTCTATATTATTGTGATCGATATTTTGGACATGTATGTTTTTAAAGGATGTTTGATATTTTAAATAATGATATTCATGTGTTCGATATTACTGTGATAGATAATATTGTTTTACGATATTAGTGTATTTTTTTAATTAACTATAGGGTATCGATATTAGTGTCGTCGATATTTTTGTGTCGATAAAAATGTAGGTCGATATTATGTCTGTCGAGGTTATGCCAGTGATTCGGCACAGAGTGGAATAGCATAGACTGTAGTGGTGTAGAGTGGAGTGGTGTAGAGTGGAGTGGTGTAGAGTGGAGTGGTGTAGAGTGGAGTGGCATAGAGTTGAGTGGCATGCAGTGGAGTGGTATAGAGTAGAGTGGCGTAGAGAGGATGACGTACAGTGCAGTGGCGTAGAGTGGAATAGCATAGACTGGAGTGGTGTACAGTACAGTAGCATAGAGTGGAGTGGCATAGAGTTGAATAGTGTAGACTGGAGTGGTGTAGAGTGGAGTGGCATGAAGTGGCATAGAGTGGCGTGGAGTACAGTGTATGTCAGAATCGAATGCCATAGAGTTCAGTAGCGTGGAGTGGCATAGAGTGCAATAGCATAGATTTGAGTGGTGTAGAGTGCAGTGGCATAGAGTGGAGTAGCATAGATTGGAGTGGTGTAGAGTGGAGTGGCATAGAGTGGAATAGTGTAGAGTAAAGTGGCGTAGAGTGGAGTGGCACAGAGTGGAATGCTATAGAGTTGAGTGGCGCGGAGTAGCGCAGAGTGTAATAGCATAGAGTGAAGTGGCATAGAGTGGAGTAGTGTAGAGTGGAGTGGCGTAAAGGTGAGTGGTGTAGAGAGGAGTTGCGTGGACTGGAGTGGCATACTGTGGAGTGGCATAAAGCCAAGTGGCATTGAGTCGAATAGCGGATAGTGGAGTGAAGTGGAGTGGTCCAAACTGGAATAGCACGGAGTGGAGTGGCATAGAGTGTATAGTGTAGAGCTGAGTGGCATAAAGTGGACTACCGTACAGTGGAGTGGCGTAGTGTTGAATTATGTAGAGTGCAATGGCATAGAGTGGGCTGGCATAGAGTAGAGTGGCGTGTTGTACAGTGGAGTGGCATGTCATACAGTAGAGTGGAGTGGCATTTTATAGAGTGGTGTTTGATACAGTGTCTTAGACTGGAGGTGTGCACAGTGAACTAGCATGTCGTACAGTGGAGTGGCATACAGTGAAGTGGCATGTCGTAGATTGGAGTGGTGTGTGGTAGAGTGGAGTGCTGTGTCTTGGACTGGAGTGTCGTGTCATACAGTAGAGTGGCAGAGCTAAGTGGCATGGAGTGTCACAAAGTGGACAGGACTGTCATAGAGTGGAGTGGGGTATTGTAGAGTGAAGTGACAACTCATAGAATGGAGTGGCATGCTGTTGCTCAGTGGAGTGGGGTGTCATAGAGTATTGTTTAAAGAGACATAGAATGAAAATGGCTTAAAGGATGTAGATGAAATGTGTCAGAAATATAGATTGTGTGTTGTAAAGGGTGCTTTTTGGTATTAGATGTAAATTGTTTGTGTAGTTTTAAAGTTATCGGGCATGATTCACAAAGGTAAACTTTCACTTTTGTGTAAGCTTATGATTGTTTGCTACTCACAAAGGTATTTTATGAGTAGAATGTTTAAGACTTCAAATTCTATGTACATAAAAAGATAGGACAGTCCTATCTTTTTATGTGCGAAGACTCCACAGTCATAAAGATACCACCTTTAAAATGCCTTTGTGAACAGCACACAATGGTCAACTTACAGAAAGGTGTAAGTTTACCATTGTAAATCAGGCCCATAAGGCACAAACACTTTGTGATATACATCAGGCCATGGTATACTGCAGTAATTTAAAGGTATACCATGGTACATGCCGGTGATGAACAGTATATGAGTGGCTAATGACTGCCCTTACAAAAGTAAAAGGCAGCCAAATTGTTCTACCTTTTAAGTGTGAATATAGTGCCTTACTGTTTTATAAATGTATAGGAAGGGATGAGTCAGTTTATATAGGTGTGTAATGGTAAGTAAAAGTTATTTTATTAGTTTATATATTTTAAAGCTTTTTGTGGAGTACCACAGTTCTACCATATTGTTTAAACCCCACTTATTCTGAGTTCTGGGTTTTAATGGCTGCGAAGAACTCAACATTTCAAAATTTCTCCATCTTCAGAAGAATGCACTCTGTCACTCTTTGGGAGGAATACACAATGGACAGCTGCCATGATAATCACAGTCATATGACCTAGGATACAAGCTTCAGGCACCAAGGGGCACATGCATCAATGTATGCTTTTGCGATTCCTTAATTGCGATTATTAAGGAATTGCAATTAAGGAATTGCAAAAACCTACGCATGTAGGAATCGCTATGAAATTAGCGATTCCCAAACATTCCTTAATTGCGACTCGCAATTAAGGAATGCCTTCCCATTCATTCCTATGGGCCTACAGGCCCATAGGAATGAATGGGAAGTGCATGTGCAATTTGCGAGTACCCAATAGGTACTTGCAAATTGCGCATGCAATTCAGGGTGCAAGGGTGTCAAAAGGACACCCTGTTGCACCCTGAAATTGATCTGTGCACACATGTTGCACACACACATGCCCCAAGGGCATGTGTGTGTAACCTATAACTTTGAAAAATGCACTTTAGTGCATTTTTCAAATTTTTTGCAAATTACCATCAAGTCCAAATTGATGGTAATTTGCGAACCCTATTAGCGAAATCGCTATTTGCGATTCCATCATGCATTGCATTTAAGGAATCGCAATTTGCGATTCCTTAAATGCAATCGCTGCGATTTCTTAATTTGCGAGAGCCTTACAGTTTGATGCATCGCAGAAGCCCTTTTGCAGGCGCAAACAGCCGATTTTTGCGAATCGCACCGTTTGCGCTCGCAAAAAAGGTTGATGCATGTGCCTGTTAATGTTTAGGACGAGAAAATGACAACTTTCTAAAAGTGGCATTTTCAGAATTGTGACTTAAAACCCAACTTTACCATTGAATATGGTTTTAAATTACAATTCTTTAGACACCAAACTCGACATTCCTACTTGCTCCCAATTGAAAATGAGCAGTCATTAAATGTTGTAAGGTAACCCAAAGTTATCCTATGGGAGAGGTAGGCCTTGTAGCAGTGAAAAACAAATTTAAGAGTTTTTCACTACCAAGACATTTAAAACTTAAAAGTAAATGTCTAATTTTTTTAATAATTTGCTCCCTGTCCTCTGGGATATTTGAGGCTTAACTTGGGGTGACTTAAGTCTATTAAAAAGGAAGGTTTAGGCCTGTCAAAAGGTTATATTGCCAGGTCAAAGTGGCAGGTTAAACTGCCCACACAGGCTGCAATGGCAGGTCTGAGACATGTTTAAATGGTTACGTAAGTGGGTGGTACAATCAGTGCTGCAGGCCCACTAGTAGCATTTCATTTACAGGCCCTGGGTATAGGTAGTACCACTTTACTAGAGACTTACAGGTAAATTAAATATGCCAATTGGGTGTAAGCCAATGTTACCATGTTTTAGGGAGGGAGCGCATGCACTTTGGCATTGGTTAGCAGTGGTAAAGCTAACAGAGTCCTGAGGCCAACAAATATGAGATCAGCAAAAATGGAGCAGTTAGGCAGAAAGTTTGGGGGAAGACCACTCTAGGGCTGACAGGTCTAACACATTATCTATAGCTTTACCTTATAAGCATCAGCTCTAAAGTGATGCATGAGTCTTTTCTACTATTATGCATCTATTTTGGGTTATACAATCAAATTCACTTTTTCAAAGTTTATTGTAGTAATATTGTTTTTTGTATTTGTATATTTTCTGTCTTGTTATGATAAATTTTCCCATATATACATAGGAATGGTGGATGCAGTATTGGTGAATATGCAAGTGCTTAGTGCCTTTACTATAAATCTGGTTACCACCAACAGGGGCAGCCCTAAGACCTGAACCTGGGGCAAAGTAAAAACTAGAATCCTAACAAAGGTTCAAGTTAAATATCATATATAGTGTAAAATACAGAATAACAATACCAAAGAATCCAACAAAAAATGATAAAAGGGGGGGGGGAGAAAGGGGAAAATTGAAAAGAAGGGTGAAGAAATATGACAAAGTTACAAGAAATTTTCAGACAGGTGATACCCCTGCACAAATTCAAAAATTGTATATATAGAGAGAGAAAATGTATTAGTAAGACAATGATAATAGCAACAATGAAACAACAATGGCACTCAACAAGTTACACAAACAACCAAAAAGACAATACACTGTGTAAACATGAAAAGTGGGTGTGGAAAATTATAAATATGTAGTTTGAACAAGACAAAAACAAAACATAGCAAAAAATGCATCCTCTTCAATCAAGGCCACATGTAGGCGTCGGCGGCGTTTCGACCACATTAAAGTTAGGTGGATACCTGAGCGTCCAATTGAAAATTTGTTAAAAATCTAGAAAATGAATTTGAACATAGGGGTATCAGAAAAAATGTGCAGGGGTCATATCATAGCACAAGATCAATCATTATGGCTAAATCAAGAGAAAAATGGAAGAATTAACTAAAAAATGCCAATCACCAGATAGGGAAAAAAGAGAGAGGAGACAAAAAGAATAGGAACCTGAAGAGCCAGTGATTATGATAAGAACTAAACACAGACACTATCAAAAAGGCCAATAAATGAGATAAACAAGTGTTCAAAGAGTTGAGCAGAAGAGTGCCAACACCCCGTGAAAATGAGTGCTAGATAAAAACCGAGATTATATATAAAAAAGTGTTTCCTATACCAATTAAGGAAAATAGCGAGTAAAGTCAATCACCTATTAATGGCAAGTCCATAGCATAAAAATAAGTGGGCTCCACTAGCTCCAAGTTAAGTTGCTCCAAAACAAAATAACAGACGCACCCTCTATAAGTACATAAGAGGCCAGGATTAGTCACTTAAAGCGCCTGACCAAAGTCTGTATAAAATATAATCAGTCTATACTCACATTTGCTGGGATTTATGGCGTTTCAGGGCTGATATATATATATCTCAAGATAGGGATCACAATATGGCAGCAACAAATAGCCCAGTATTAATTAACTGGTCCTCAAGTCAAACAAGGCTAGAATTAAAATGAAACAAAATTGGAATGGCTTACCACACGAATATCGCAAAACAATCCCAAAGACAAGAAAAAACTTTACCTGCTCAGACTTCGAGCAAGTCAATAAGGCGGGCCAAATATTAGTTAACGGTCCCACCAGACAAGCCAAACTGCAAACGAACAAACAAAAGAAATAGTGAAAAGGTTCTGCAGCGAAAATTCGTGAGGTCAGGAGAAGCAGAAGAGTAAAAAGCGCTTACCTGCTCTAGCTAAGAGCTAGTCGGCAACAAATTGCACCATGCCGGTCAGTTAACCGAAAAGCCTGAAAGTGCACGGCATCTGCCACACGACGTTAGTGGAGCATTGAACGCTGGTCAAAAATGTAGAGCTAGAAACAGGACTGTCTGAAGTACAGGGCAGTCCCCATAGCTCATCGCGGCCCCCCTATGTTAACTGTCATGAAATCAGGAATGGATAAAAAAGAAAATAAAACGAAGATTTAGCGAAGTGAAAATCATGTTAAGAATAGTGTGTGAACTTTTAACCACAAACAGTGGGGATATATGGAAGACACTACATCTAAACGTGGTGCACAGAAAATACAGTGTTCAAAGAAAACACTAAAGAAGGAAAAAGAAATAAAAAAGAAATAAAAAGTGCCAAAAGAAATCAATTGAGCAAATCTTTTGCTATGTATGACTCCCGCTGGCCAAATCATATTAACAATAATGAAATGCAAATTCATGAAGATGAGACACTCTCTCTCAGTATTCATTGATGCATCAATATATTCAAACATGGTTTTAAAATCCAAATTATGGATCTCAGAAACTGACATTAGTTTTATACAACATATTTAGCCAAAAAGGGGCTTTCAATAAGATGTTCGCCTGTACCAACCTAATAAACGAAACATCAACAATAAATGCAGTCTCATAAGCGATACAGCGACAATAATTGCAGTTTCATGAGTTTGAGAATAAGACTAAGCTAGTTCCCAATCTTACTGGAAAATAAATTGCCATAAGTGCATAAATTAAAGTTAAACAAAATGCTGTAAAAAAACTAACATTCAATATATACATCAAATTTCACATATTGGATCTTCCTAAGACAAATTCATTTATACCAAATGGTCAAGTAATTATATAGTGAGAATGTACGCTAGAGATAGGATCATACAAACATATCATCATATCATACAAAATTTTAGAACATAACCATGAAAATATATGTATACTCATACAATGCTGCCTTGTCATATTTCAGAGTAGAGTATAAAATGGGCGTCAAAGGAGCCGTATGGTGTACAGTAATGATGTCATTTGGAAATTGCTGTTAATATTCCAGGCAGAGCAAACAGGATATGACAGCAAACAGGGATATATCCAGTAAACAAAAAAAGGGAAAGAGGAGAGAGTTCAACCAGATATTATACAGTTGCATTCCTCAAGGGTGTTTAAACCCTTATTAATGCTGTCATATCTTAAAATCCAGCGACAATCAGTTTTATTCAACATATTCTCAATATTGCCTCACTGTGGGGGTTTCTTTATCATTTCAATGACCTGCCAGCGTAATTCCAACGGAGCATGGTTAAATTCAATGAAATGCAATGGAGCGTGTTCATTCTTACATTTGATACGACTTTTATGCTGAGAAAGTCGAGCCTTAATTTTTTGAGTGGTTTGCCCCACATAGATGAATTTACAGGGGCACCAGAAAGCATAAACTACATTTTGTGAGTTACAGTTTGTATGATCACAAAGATCATACGTTATTTCATCATGAATGAACTGCTATTGCGAAAATAATCTGCTTGAATTTGGCAATTTCTGCGTATTCGCAGAAATTGACCGAAGGGAAGGCCATCCTTCAAGCCTTTAGGATGGTGGCTAGTGTACTCCAATAAGGTTTTCCGAACTGTAGGTTTGGTATACAATTTGGTCGCTAGTTTGCCATCGAAAGGAATGATGGTAAGGTCTAGAAAAGCAACATGTTCATTGCTAGCATGCGAGGAGAACTTGAGATCAGGAGAGCATGAATTAAGCCGGTAAAGAAAGAAAGCTAGACTGGAGATGTTACCTGTCCAAATAAAGAAAATATCATCGCTGTATCGTCGCCAATGACGTACATTGACAAAATATGGATTAATTTCAAAGTCAAAAAATGTCATGTCTTTCAAAGTCGTCAACATACAGGATGGCGAAGTTGGGGGCATAGGAAGCCCCAATCGAAATTCCCTTTATTTGTAGGAAAAAATCACTGTCAAACTCGAAATAATTCTGAGTTAGGAAAATCGTCAAAAGCTCAATGATAAAATCAGTGGGGACACTGACTGGACCTGGTCTTGTGTCCAAGGCTCACCTGATCACCTCAATATCCTCCACCTGAGGGATATTGGTGTATACGGACTCAATGTCCAAACACACCAATAATTCCGCTTCAGGTGCAAATTGCATTTGCTCAAGCTGGGTAATAATGTCACCACTATCACGTACGTAGCTCTTGGTGTTGATGGGCAGATCTTTAATAAACACATCTTTATATTTGCATAGTGGTTCCAGCACCGACCCACAGCCGGAGACGATGGGTCGGCCTGGGGGACTGGTTAGATTTTTGTGCATCTTCAGAAGAGTATACAGGACCGGAGTCCTGGGTGATCTTACGTTGAGGAAGTCAAATTTCTTGTTACTTAGAAAACCAATCAATTTTGCTTTCGCTGTTACGTTTGAGAAAAGTTTTTGAATCTCAAATAAGGGATTGGATCTCAAAGTAACATAGTGATTCAGATTAGACAGCTTTTTTGTGATTTCCAACTTGCATTTCTCAATGTGTTAAATAACAATACCCCCTCCCTTGTCGGCAGGCTTTATAATCACTTCCTGATTAGATTTTAAAGAGCGAAGCGCTTGTCGCTCAGTGGAGGAAATATTGTATGGAATATATTCAAAGCCTTTGCCAAGAGCCGTGGCATCCTTCATCACCATTGCTTCGAAGGCCAAAAGTTCAACCGGCATCTTATTGGTAGGTGGATTAAATGTAGATGGTAGTCTCAATTTTGAAGGGTTAAAACATTCAATGTGGATCCTGTCCAAAAGAAAGCTTTCAAACACAATTTTCAAAAAAATTGCAAAAGTTCAATTTGAGTGTCAAAAAGACTAGTTTTCTCAGTTGGTATGAAACTGAGCCCTTTGCTCAATGAAGTTATTTCAGCTGAGGACAATGCATGTTCCGATAAATTAAAAATAGGAATGGTATCAAAACCTGGTTCTGGAGTTGGTGTATCCATTATTGTGGTGGACCCCATTGATAAAATTTCCGGCGGGTCTGGAGTCCTCCTGCCTGGAAATTCCACTTTTGGGGTAGAGGTCTGGTATTCACCTGGCCCCTCCCGCGGCCACGTTGACCTAAAAAGGGATTATAGCCAGAGGTCGAAGGGCCCTGACCAGGGTTGGTACTTGTATCAGACTCGTCTGCTAAACTTGCAGAGGAATCAGAAAATGTAATGGCTGTGTTTCGTCTCAAGCACCCCCACGTCTGAGAGTTATCAGAATATTGTTGTTTCGGTTGAGAGTAGAACTCATCAAGAAGGTAAGGATGTGCCTTCACATGATCAAAATTGGTGATATCTTTTTGGATTTTGTTAATTTTCTTCATGCGTTCAATCCTCTCAAATTCAACAATATTTTTGTTTACTTTTTCCAGGGCGGCTTTGGAATCCGCTATTACATTGCCTTCACTTAATTGTCTTTCCAGATCAGCAATAATCTCCAATTCTTTTTGCTATGCTCCAATGCTGTGTCAATGCCATGGACTAACCAATGGCGGGAGCAAGTCACCCCTGTATGACTAAAGCCCTTTCTGAATTTCGGATCATTTATTGTTGCTATTAGCAATGTCTTACTAATACATTTTCTATATATATACAATTTTTGAAATTTTGCACAAGTATCACCTGTTTGAAAATTTCTTGTAACTTTGTCATATTTCTTCACCCTTCTTTTCATTTTTCCCCTTTCTCTCCCCCACATTTTATCATTTTTTGTTTGATTCTTTGGTATTGTTATTCTGTATTTTACACTGTATATGATATTTAACTTGAACCTTTGTTAGGATTCTAGTTTTTAATATAAATCTAGCAAATTAACAATATTTTAATTGTTTTTACTTTATGGCTAGAACAATTAAAGTGTCTGGAAAATTTGTTCCAAGACCAGGAAACATATTTTACTGCAGTGGCAAAAATATACTCGAAGAACACGCCTAAAGGGAGAAAAAAAACTTTTTTAAGCAAACCCATTGAAGTATAATTACAATGGTATGCTT